>JAGQEM010000200.1:0-57381 GCA_019202945.1 Corynespora olivacea
CAACCGTTTCAGGTTGCGTATATCCTTTTATCCCACCCGTGCGTAGATAGATCCTCTTTACACGGAATTAATCAATTATCTTTGTCACCCTCTAGAGCGCGCGCATACTGTGATAATCGACTGTGATTATCAGAGCCTATTCAACAGATTGTGAAATCTTTGTTTCTAAAACCAGCTACTGTACGATGCAGATTTTATGAATACACTGCTTTTCCGAGTTCCTACAAGACATGACTCCTCTCGCTACCTGACTCTTTTTGACTTCTTTTGGATAACCCTACTGATCCATTTCAATAACGTTCTGTAATGAACTCGAGTATTAATACTCTCTTGAGCAGACTCAACGTACTAAAGTGTCACTATGATTGCACTCACTTACAAACCTAGCAAACAGATGGATCTCCGACCACAGATCACTTTCAAGTCCAACCTCTACAACCGCCACTGCCATCACCCCAACCGCCACCTTCCAACGCCCTGTAAAGCTTTCACTTGTTTTTTATCCAACTAACGCTCCTCTGCCTTATTTTGAACAATGACCAATACCTCTCATTCGGTGCTTTGAAAGGACGAAATACATACTTCAGAAAATGTGTCAGTGCTCGGAATAGACAATGAAAAAGCATATTCATATGAGTTGGAATCGTATCGTTCCAAATCCTCATCGTCCTCTGATCGCCTGCTTCCGACCTCTCACTATCCTCCTCCCTCATCAGATCTTCGACCACCTCAGTGCCACAGCAATAGCAACAACGGGTAGCACACTGACCAATTCTCCCAATCCCGCAAATGCCGGTGGAATTCTTACATTCACGAAGGCACCCGCTGCCAGCAAGATGGCAACCAAATTGTATACGAAACTCCATATGAAGTTGAACGCGATCCTTTTCACGGCCTTCCTACTAACAGTCACCATGGTGAGGATGCAGGAGAGGTCCGGACGCATGAGCACTACGTCGGCAGCTGATTTGGCGACATCGGTGCCGGTTGACATGTGGATGCCAATGGTAGCTGATGCGAGGGCCACGGCGTCGTTGGTGCCATCACCGCAGAAAAGAACGATGGGCTTCTTGTTCTTCCGATCAGCCGAGGGAGGTGGTGAGAGAAGACTTTGGATATAACGCTGCTTGTCCGACGGGGAGCAACGTGAGCGAACCTGTGTGGTGGGAATGCCAACTTTCTCTGCGACGCTACGAACCGCTCCATTGTCGTCACCAGAGAGAATATGAACGGCGATGCCAGCGTCTTGGAGCGCGGATATGGTCAAGTTTGTGTCAGGACGGAGGGTGTCTTCGAGCCCATAGACCGCTGTTAGATTGTCTTCAATGGTGAAGCAAAAAGCGGTAAGACCTTGGGCGAGAACTGCCTGGACTCGTTGATCGTTTTCGAACCCGAGCCATCGTGAGTTGCCGGCACGAACCGTTCGACCGGAAAATGTGCCTTCAACACCTTTCCCGGGGAGAGACATGGGATTGTTGATATTGGTGGCCAAGGTGTCGGATTTCTTCAGGTGTGCAGCAATCGCTGCTGAAACCGGGTGTTTGATGCTACCGACAAGACCCAACAGGAGCGACAGTGCTTCTTGGGTATCGCTAACCAAGTATTCTTCCACGTAGATGGAGAGCTCGCCCCGAGTCAAGGTCCCAGTTTTGTCAAAAACAACATCGGTAGCTCTGTACGCAACCTCGATGCTGCTTGCAGACTTGAAGATAACACCGCGTTGTGCCGCAACACCGGAAGCAATGACGATGACCATAGGAACAGCCAGGCCAAGAGCGCATGGGCATGAAACGATCAATACAGTGATAGCGTAGGTGAGTGCTTGAACGGTGGCGGCGGATCCTGACTGTTTACGAACGGCGATGCCAACGGCGATCCATGTAACGAAAGTAATGATGGCTAGGGAAACCACCACAGGCACGAAGTATCCGGCGATTCGATCGGCAATATCTTGGATTTTTGGCTTTGATAACTTTGCCTCATCAACCATATTGGCAATGGTATTGATTGTGTTGTCTCCAGGTAGACGCGTCAGACGAACTGTCAATGTGCCGGAGCCATTGATCGTTCCGGCTCGAACAGTACTCTTCACGAACTTCGCCACAGGTAAAGCTTCCCCAGTGATCATTGATTCATCGACCTCGGAGGAGCCAGAGACGACCGTTCCATCTGTCGGAATCGCACAATCGGGTGCGACTTTGAGAATATCGCCATACTGGAGGAGTCTTGCGTCGATCTCTGTTTCGACACCTACTTGGTCAACAAGTCTAGCTGTGGAAACCTGCAGGGAGCGAACAGAGATGGATTCTGCGGCTTTCTGACGTGCCAAAGCTGCAACGAAGCGTCCAAGCATGATCAGAGTGACGAGTAGAGTGCTCGTCTCAAAGAATTCACCTGTTGGAAGGGGTTTTCCCGCGACCATATAGCCAAAAGAAACGACTGAAAAGATGTATGCTGCGCTTGTGCTCAAGACGATGAGCAGATCGACCTCGACTGTACGTGCGAAAACTAAATCCTTGATCGCCTTTGGATAGAAGGGTCCAGCAACTACAACTTGAACAATCGTAGCGAGGGCCAGGGAAGTAGACCCATACGCAAGCTCCCGCGAAGGTAAAGGTGCCCACGCCATGACTAGAACAGGTATGGTCAGAACTGCAGCGAGGAGTGTCATCCATCCCATATTCCAGACATGCTTGCTGCTCGCGTCAAGTGCAGGGTCGGGTCGAAGCGGCGCAAGTTGCATTGTGCTGCTCCAGCCTCGGTCCATGAGATCACGTCCACCGACTACTTTTGCGTCGTAATCTACTCGAATGGTCTTCTTGTCAACAGGAGTGATATTGGTAACACCGTCCGGCCAGTCACCTTTCACAAAACCAGCAGAGTCGGACGTGCAGATGAGGTCAAGGCTGGAGCCTTGGTTCGTAATCCTTTCGCATTTGAACTCGGTCATTTGCTCAAGGCGTTTGATGACTTCCTCCGCAGATGCAAGGCCAGCATCCAGTTCGAATTCGGCCCGAGCAAGCACGAGACTGGTCTTGAGATTGCTGATGTACGGTAACATCCCTAGAGTACGCTTGAGCTTCGTTTCGCAGCCGGTGCATGTCATGCCCGAGACACTCAGTATGATGTGTTTCTTGTTCAAAGTACCTTTCTCCAAATCGATGCCGTTGTCATTCTTGGGGGTAATCTGAATAGTTTTCACCACGCCTTCGGTCTTGGAGTTATCGCAGCACCCATCTGAACAAGTCGAGGAGGCGTCGGCGGCAGCAATGGGCGCGCAGCATGAGTCGATGGAGCTTCGTGAAGAAGGGTTCCGAAGGGAGCCAGCTTTCTTTATAAGCGGTAGACAGCAGCTTTCATGTCCAAGAGCGACTAGAGCGCGGCAAATGCAACCGACGGCTTCGAGGCGTTCCACATAACGCTTGCGCGCTTTCCTGGCGTGGTCGCCGCAGGCTTTTGAGCTTTCAGTACGACCGCATTCAGAGCGACACTCACGAACCGCAAGGCGCTCGATACACGTTTGGTCACAGCACGGTGTAGGCTTTCCTGCACAACAAGGGGGCTTATCCAACTGATTCAAATTTTGCGAAGTAGCCTGAGAAGGTTCTTTAGTGGAGCAGCATCCCTTCTGACAGCCCTTCTCCTCTGACTCCAACTTGGTTTTGGTTTTCGGATCGGACCTGACGGAGCAGCAGTCCTTTTCGCAGTCTTTCGTCATTGACTCGATGTCACTTTTGGGCTGAGGAGTTGGTTTCGTAGAGCAGCAGCCCTTTTGGCAGCTCTTCTTGGTCAGCTCAACGCTCGACTGAGCAGAGTCTGGAGCGCAGCAGTTATCCTTCTCGTTTACAAACACATCTTGCGATTCAGCAGATGAACAGCATCCTCTCTTACAGCTCTCACTCTTTGGATCCGGTACTGCCTCTTTTGACGAGTCGACCGTTTTCTTGACGCTGCTCTGAGAAGGAGGGATATCAACCTCCAGAATTGGTGCACAGCAGTTGTTCGCGGTAGGCGCGTCTTGTTGCGAGTTTGAACAGCAGGTGTCTCTCGCGGCGGGGTTGCCATCGCATTTTTCTTCGGGTGTTGCTTCGGTATTTTCGTGATTCATGTCTGACAGAGAGACGTCGGATGAGCTACAACGGTGCCCGTTCTTACTATCAATGTTTGATGGCGGAGTTGCGGTAGCGGATGCGTCGGGCGGTGGACCACAACATCCTGATCCGCAAGCCATGGTAATCGTGCCTTGAGCGTGATTGATACAGTAAAGGGGAGAGAGTAAGCAGTGGAAAGGGTGCTTAAATCAGAGCCAGGAAAAGATATGGAAAGTCGGGGGTTTTGGTAGGTAAGTAGCTATAGTGCTGCATGGACGAATGAGAATCGTCGATATGTCACCGTTTACCTACTTGCTAATAAACACTGTACTGCGTGCATATTTCGGAACTATCATATCACATGCAAAGTGGTGACATATCGCTTGTAGGGGTTTGAGCGGTGTAGTGTTGGACGGATATTGGTCCGTTATCGGCTATGGGACGGTATGGTCTGGCGGTTGTTTCTCTAGGCCACAGCCGTGAAGATGTTTGCGATCTGCACTACCCTGCTCATCATTAGCTGCATTATATCGAGAAGCACTACAGAGGGGTGACACAAAAAAAACCACATCGAAAAAGTCTACTTTTTCAAATACTAATAACTTAGTCAATTTAAAAGCTATAGAGCTAAAAAATAGACTAGTGAATAGGGAAGAACTAGGAGATTAATATGGTTATATTAGTAAAGGCTTAGTCAGCACCTATGAAAGGCGGGATATCGCCAAACCGGGGGGGGGAAAAAACCTAATTTTCAACCTTATATAACTTTTTAATTAAGGTATAAAATTCGCCTATATTTTTACTAACTATAGTAGGCCTAGTAATAATTATATAAGCTAATTTTTAAGTATAGTTTATTCTCTAAATATTTAATAATTTAAGTTCTTATTTTAGGGACTTATATTATATAAGTTGAAATTACGTAATAATCTCCTAGTAAGCTAGTATATAATAGGTCTATTACTAAAACTAATATCCTATAATTTATTTCTTTAAAATAAGCCTGTAATTCTATTTTATTCTACCTTTATTTACTTTATAGTCCGAATTTAAATCCTGTTAAAAATATATAGAATTAACTAGAAAATAACCTAAGTAAAATATATAAAGCCTTTTTATAAAAAGAGGCTATTTAGGCTAGTATAAAGGCCTTTAATAGACCTCTCTTTTTAAAGTAGGATAAAGTATTATAAAAAACTATAAATAATTATATATTATTTATTACTAACCATTATTAAACTAGTTTAAAAGCTAAGGGATAGTATATAAAATATTAATACATTATTATTACTAGTTATTTATAGTTCTCTAAATTTCCTATTTTCCTTATTAACTATTACTTTTAGGAAGTAACCTATACTAAAAATTAGTGTAGAGGTTATCCTAGGCTATAGTAATAATATATAGTAATATAAAGGATTTTAGTACCTTAATTAAAAAGTTATAGTAAGTTCAAAATTAGTCTTTTTTCCCCTCCTATTTAGTAAATATTTATATCTTATAGGTGTTGACTAAGCTTTTACTAATATAACTAAGTTAATCTCCTTGTATTTTCTTATTTTTTAGTCCATTTTTTAGCTTGATACCTTTTAAATTGACTAGGTTATTAGTATTTAAAAAAGTAGACTTTTTCGCTTAGTCTTTTTTTGTGTCACCCCTCTGTAGCATCGCGGAAAACTACTCTATCTTTAACACTGATAGCGCAACGATAACAGCAAATGCTCAGCATTTGGAAAATATAACTGCCATCTCCATCACCTCACACCGTGGTCTCTTCAACCCCCATCTCACGGGCCAGGAATGAGTTCCCTTTTTATGGAAAAAGTTCGGAATCATCTTACATCTGACACATGGTCAGAATGTGAACAAATCTTTCCAACTGGTACTATCGGACCCAATCGTACCAGCCGTTCGGAGAAACCTGTACCTAGTGAGCTGGAAGTCGAAGCTTGACTGAGGACGAACTTGATTTGCGCTTTCAGGCAACGAGTTACTGCATTTCGGACTTCTATGTTCGCGTTCTTGGGTGTGCATGTTATGCAAGGTTGATGAAGTATTTGAGTGCAAACGTCGTTATCATGTTGCAAACCTTGCGCGTAGATTACTCCACTTCACCTTTAGTCTTCAGCCCATTCACATGAATATTGCATGCTGAATCCGTATCTTCTACTAGCTCATCAACAGACACTAGTAGCACAGTAATGACATCATGTGCAGTTTGCTTAGGTATTAATGATTGAACCATCCGCGGAACTGATCTTGGCGCATGATGAGCCCGTGATTTATCATGTGTTGTATTACAAAGTATAAATTGCGAGTTGTTTCCAAGACTGCGATATGCCAACTCCCTGGGGTTGCCCCGTAAACAGCACGGTCCAATTGGTATTCGTTTGCTGCGGGGTAGAATTTATTGCAGCCTTTTCTTTAAACTTCATCACATATATACTCCACCACAACCTGGGTACCATGTCCAAAAATACCGCATAAACAAAACAATGGGGTCTGACCGCCCGATCAAAAAGCAGAAGATCGCTCACAAAGCCACCGCAACCACTGACATCCTAGACCTAGCCCAGTAAGTATGTGCCTTTGCTGCTGGCTCTGTAGGGAATTCACACGCTGACCTTGATCGCAAACAGGGAGCTCCAAGATCGTATACATGACCACCTATGGACCGAAGTCGGCAGCATCAGTCTCACGACTATGACCTCACTGTCCAGATTATCTACGACGGCAACTCCAAGCGAAAGCAGTCGCATCTCCCATCCTGGCTCCTCACCAGCAAGAAAATGTGTAAAGACGGCCTAAAACAACTATACTTCAAAGCCACGTGGGTGATCGTGAGTCTATCGGCCCCAGAGGTTTCGAGGACGCCTTCTTCTCTCATTGACCTATCGAACGCTACAACCCTAACTGTCAATGCCACTAACTTCATTCTCTGTGAGGGTGACACCGACCGCTCGCCCTGCGACTTCAGGCAGCGTCTATCGAACAAGCTAGCGGATTTGCTTGATGAAAATGACAAGTTGGAGATGCTGACGCTCAAATACGTTGAAACCTCCCGACAGAACCTTGAGGAACGTGCTTCATGGAAGCTTGATCTTTCGTACGTACTGGCAGCTAACCTTCCAAAACTTGCACAACTCGAACTTAGTGGCGAGATTTTGCGCTGGAGGGGACAACGCGATTGTAACTTCTTAGAGGAACTAAGTACAAAGGTTGCGAAGGTCGGGTCCAAGGTTGTTGGTGAGCAAGGGGTGCTGGAATTTGATATCACGATGATCAATGCGCAAAAACGGTCGTGGTACGTTCGATTTGCAAGAGAAAGGAGATGAGTGTTGGGTGTCTAGTCGACGCATCGTACATTTGAGATGAGATGATATGAGAGATATGACGATCAGGGGGCAGCCATGCCCGAGGACAAAAGCGACCTCTTGCTCTGCCAAGCGCGGATGCGAATCCTTTCGCACTCCTCCTAGCAGAAGACGAGAGCTCAGGTTCACATGCAAACGAGGATCAGGAAGCCGGTGCGACATACGGGTTTAGCGCTAACCCAGACGACAGGCCCACTAGGAGTTAACAAGACATCCTTAATTTGCTGAATCAGGGCGGCATCGAGGATCTCGCAGGGCGGCCTGCTAGCGAGTACTATGAGCGACCTGCTCTCGCAGCACTGCTCTTCTACTTTACTGAGCATGAGCTGCTGAAGATGCTGCTTGACGACCGTGACCTGGCTGCGATCAAGGACGAATACGTCACGAGATTTTAAGATAAGACCGGCTGATCTATAGGTAGTAAGGATATCTATATAATATTACTAAGTGTTCCACACACGCAGTACCTGTGTCTACTAATATTAGTAATAGAGAGGTATTCACCCGTATGGTGGGAGTGCCACTTCTTAGCATGAATTTAACACCTGATCTATCACGATCAGACGTTAATACTATATCATACAGGGGTGAAGGTAGAAGCTGTAATCTGGGTACCTATAATTATATTCTTTAAGCTCCTTATCCACGTTAATAAGCCTAACCGGAAATAGTATAGGAAGTAGTTAGAGTAGCATGAATAGAACCTTACTAAATTACGAGAGTAGTATACTTAAGCTAAGGCAAAGTTTAATACAGCAGCCTTACTAGATATACTGCAGGATATAAATTAGATAATTATAAAATCACAGGAGCGTATCCACCCACGTAAGCGACCGGCACCCGCTGTAGCTAATACAGCAGCGAAAGAAATTACGTCTAGTTAGGTATAAGTATAATAGATCTAGCACATACTTAGAGTGAGGGCTACTAAACTACTACCTACTCTAATAGCTATTACATAACCCGAAGCCTCAACCCTTAGTTAAGTATATAAGAGTCTGGGGAATATGGAGTAAATACTCAGATTATTAACAGCTTGTTCCGTACTATAGACAAGATACTGTATACAATCTTATAACAGAATATCTCAAAGTACTTACTACTGGCGAGGATACTAGAGATCACCCTAGATTTAAGCATTTCTATCAACAATGTGACTAATAAGCTGGCGGATAAGATGTTTACCTATCAGCGCAAGCTTAAGGATAATCCCTATAACAGCGATCGAGCACCCAGTACATCAGCGTTGAACAGGTAATCCACCCGAGATAGTCTATCACTTAGCAAGATGGAATTCGAGGACCCCGGCATAACTAGTGCTGAGATAAAGAAGGCACGCGAATGGGACGAGCGCCTAAACGACGGGGCATTCGGGATTGATACTTTTATAAGTCGTTTCGTAATTATCTGTGAAGTCAGAGAGTCCTTTAGCAGTTAGTCTTTTAAAGAATAGAAGTCAAGCATCTCCAGCTTCAAGAGTGTAAGTTAGCAATTGGCCCCTCTAGACAAAACTGTATATGAAATTAGGAAATTAGAAAATTTGGTGCATAGATCATTGATAAGCATGGCATGTTTGTGTGAATTGAGAAGAATAGTGTACCAAACTATTGCAAAAAGGTCAAGCGCGGAGTACTGGGCATATGGTTAGATGATGCAGGTTTAGTAATAAAAGATGAATGAGAAATCTAAACTATCAGGTGTTCATGTCATGTGTTGCCAACTTCAGTGAGGTCGAAAATCGGGGCGGGAATTCAGGAATCAGCGGTTTCAAAAGCTATCCTAACAGACAAACCTATGACTTACATTTATAGATTGACGAGACTTCATCACACCGGATTAATACTATGTAGCCTATCGACTTCCTTTTCCCACGTCATAAGCACTTTAGCTGACTCCTGTCTATAATAGCTGTCAAGCCAAAATTAATCTAGATTTGCTCAGAGAATGTGAGTAAAGAAGCTGCACGGTAAGGCGGTCAGAAGCCTTACACAGATCGCCTTCGGGGAGTTGATCATATACTCTTCACAGTCCTGAGGTGCCAACTGACGTGATTTGGCGCTAGTTTCGTACATGTTATAGTTATTATTGGGAGAATCAAAATTGTATTGTTAAATATGCTTCAGTTCCTCTGCTCTTGTTACACCTATTGTCAGATATCTCCGTATTTCTTGAGGGCCTGGGCATGATTAGAAAGAGTTCGTAGGAGAAAAAGGAAAACAGATAAGGCAAGCTCTTTAGAGCTGCCTTCAAAGTGTAGAAAGTGGTTGGGTAAAGATGGACGATACTTTTACAGACAGGATAGGGATTTTGAGAACGAGTGAGGGCGGATCGGGGCAAAATAAAGGCAAAAGCTGGTTTATTTTCTGCAGTACCGGGAGATAGGTTGATGCGGAAGCCAGCGACTCACCCTGGTCAATAGAAATAAGTTGCGGTGTGGTAAATTACGAACATTGCTTACAAAAGGTCACATAAACCGGCGACGAAGCTTCACCGTTCCACTCTAGATCGACCCGCTTTGTATTATTCAATGTTGTAAGGAAGACTGGGTGAAAGGATATTGAAACTGATTTAAATTTATGCAGACGCTGTATTGGATATCGCTGCATCGGTAGCCAAAGACAACATCGAAGGGATTTTTCTCAGAGGAGTGAAGATTGGCCCAACAATAGCACTGTCAAATGATATCACTCTCAACAATCCAATCAAAATCTGGTGGTACATTCATCACGACCTGTTACAAAGAAGATTTCTTATGGAAAGGGACTGGTTCTATCAAGAATGTATGTTACTCTGACCAATCCTGTATTTTGTAAGGCATGAAATGGTTTGGAATTACCAAGAAGCAAAGCACTGCAAATACGGCTCTGATCTAAGTGAAAAGCATTACCGATTACCTCTTGATACTTCTTACAAACCGATTTAGGCGGTCACACCAGAGTATGTTGACTCTTCCCCATTCTCGACGCATCGATTCACACGACTTTTTGAGGAAGATAGCAAAACACTTGCTTGCCTGGTAGTGCACACAGATCTCCTATCGAATGTTCGAAGCGCATCAACATGGATGTGAATTGTTTTGATTAAATCAGCCTCGTGACTCTAGATTAGACTCGAGTGACAACGATCGTACAGGTGTTAGTGCGGTGCTTCAGTCCAATCTTGACCAAACGCACACAGAACAAGCAAACTACCGATCGGTTTAATCTTAGACAGCGTCATAGTAAACAAGAAACTTGGAATTTATAGAAAGACGATTGTTTCTGCGTAAAACATTTGACAAGTAAAGCTATTGCAGTTTTACTGTAATGCGACGCGATGCGCTGACAGGACTGGTGTGTTCCGGGACAACGTATCCCTCTTGATCCCTTCTGCCCCATGTGGACACCTTATGCCACAAAAATAAGACGAACGTGATTCCGTTATTTGTCAGTGCCATGCATACGCCTTCTTTCAATACGCTTCCTTTCTTTCCGCCCATCCCTCCATGGGCGCCATCCCCGCGTTTCCGTATCCGCTCCTGACTGGCGTCCCGGCCACCAGTTTCACACTTCCAGGCTTTGCCCCACCTTCTTCAAGCGCCCAAATACTAATCGCCACATAGTTCTCTCCTTGGTAATTCCAAATGCCCTGAGGCACGGGAAATCTACTCTGCGGGCCAATTCCATTTGCAAACTTGCCAAATTGATATCCATTAACCCACAATTGGGCGCGCCATCCTTTCCCAGACCCAGTGAAAACATCGCCATGAAAACGTATAGAAAGCGGTATGTCGTAGCCCAAGGGTATATCAAGGGAGAATGTGGTACTGTAGAAACCTACGCCGGGTTTTGAGAGTCCAGATGCTGGACCGGCACTGTTGATCCATGACAAAGTTGGTGCGGAGGGCAGGTGAAATCCTTGCCGTTCGGGGAAGAGAGCACCTTCATTCAACGGGCCGCGGACCCCACCTTGATAATCTTCACCACCTAGATTCCCAGTGATCTTCCATTTTATACCGTCAGCGCGAGAGGAGTTTGAGATAGTGTGACTAAGGAAATTGTAACCATGTATACCACGTGGAGTTTTCATTTCGTTGTAACCAACGAACCTGAGGGGCGTGTAATAAGCAGTTGTTTTCTTTGAACTTTGTGATAGGGAATTACTAACCAATTTCCATTATGACCCATATGGTCCACCAAAATCGTGAGCACATATGTCTTTGTTGCAGAAAGCTTGGGAAGTGGAAGGGTTAGATTTGCGATTGCCACTCCAGGTTCCCCATGCCATGAGCCAAGAAAGGTGCCATTGATCCATGCTGACGACGCAAAAGCCGATCCTCCAGAAACATTTAGATAGATGACACTTTCGTTTCCCTTTGCAATGAAATGTCCACGGAAGATCAATGAGCCTGTATTGTACCCATATTCAGCGCCCCATAACACCGTGGGAGTGGTAAGCGGCCAGTACGTGTTGTTTGTCTCCGTGTGATCAGCATCTGTCCAGTTCGCATCGTCGTATGATTCCAGCAATTCGGGAAGCGCGTCGATGTATTTCCATGAGAGAGTGTCTAAGTCGGGTAAATTGATATTGGGAATAGAAAAGAGGATAGTCCCGCTAAGGAACCCATTTCGGTCCAGTTTTGCGTCAACATCTTGGCCATTGAACGTGAGACCTGTGACACCTTGATGCGCACCTCCCACAATATCAATTGTCGTAGTAGCATTGATGTCGCCCACGAGATTAAGTTTTCCATCAGAGATTGACGCATTGCGAATCAGGTACCCAGCCTTAACAATAAGATCAGATGATGAGGTTGCGTCATGAGAGTAACTGCCTTCAGGCAGAGTGCTCACAGTCCAGTAGTTGTAGGCCTGGCTGCGGTCTAGAATTATAATGAAAAGATCTGATCCGATGCGTATTACACGGCGACTGGAGGTGGATTGCCAATTCAAGACTGTGTTGCCGTTGCGGTTGGAAAACTTTATATTAGAACCCTCAACGGTAGTCGCACCGCTAGTCCTGGATACTGCCAGTTCGTGTTGCTCTTTCGGACCTCCATATACAACCAAGACAGTCCTACTTCCATACTTCTTCCAGGTAAAAATCTCGGCCGTGGAATAGAGAAGATTGAAACCTCCTATATCGTAGTCGGTCACATGTATCTTTGTGTCACGGCCGTTGATTGAAAGTTCTCCGCCGAGCTGGGGTACAGAGATATTTCCTACGCTAGTCTGTAACTTAAGTTTGTAAGGTGTCGAGGAGAGAGAGTTGTATTTGGTCTGGCGTGTGACGTAGAAGTTGGTCGTATTGCCCAAGAGCGGTGTCACAGTAATGGCAGCCGTATCCGTGTAGACACCAGTGGTGTTGTAGCCTGGTACCGTAGACGCAAGGGCCGGCGATACCCGAACAAAGTTAGCGATTAATTTTGCCTCGCTATACTTCTCGCGATGAACTTGGCGTTCTTCCGTAATGGCTGCGCCGTAACTAAGCGATGGACGGCAGTGTTAGCAAATCTGGTCACAAAAGTCGACAACATATAACATCCACGGCTATATTGAATGTGGTTGCCAGAAGTAGTTCACTCCCATAGGTCACTTACTCGTACGACGTATAGCCATCGGCGTGCCCGAGATTCCCCCAATTTGTGCCGCCAAAAGTCTATAGTTCATCAGCGTGCTTCTCAATGTGCAAAACCTAATTACCATACCATATAGATATTTGAAATGGTTACACCAGCGGCAATATTGTTCTTATAGAATACTCTTTCAAACTCATGATTAGTGAATTCCGCACAATTTTCAAACCCATCCCCGCCCCACGGCTGGAACGCACCTCCTTGAAACTCTGGAATTAAGTAAGGAGTATCCGGACTCTGCTCCAGGTGGATCTTCCTCCAATCAGTAGGCAGAATGTTATCGATCCAGTATGTTGGGTCGGTACAATTCATACCCAGCGGATATGCGTCGTGGCCGTAGATGTCCACTGGAGCATCAGTACCTGGGGCATTCACTCCATTGGCCCAGGCGGGGTTGTTGATGAGAGGAACTACAATACCAAGATTTCGAAATTGGTCCATGAGATTGTTCATGTAGTCCGCGTCGGGGAAGGTAACATTATTCAAGCCCATACTGTATTCATTTTCAGGCTGGAAGAGGATGACCGGTCCACCATTGGTGATTTGCGCCTTGGCGATAATAGTTGTGATAGATTCAATATAATTCTTCGACGCGGCCTGGTAGTCTGCGTCCGGTGTGCGCAGATTTCCGGATATTCGTTGTAACCAGCCCGGGTACCCTCCACCAGTCACTTCGGCGTTGATGTACGGACCGGGTCGCTGAAAGATAAATTAGTACTAGGCGAGGTTAAAACCAAGTCTAACTTACAGCGACAAGGTAAACACCGGCCTTCTTTGCCGCGGTGAAATATGGCCCCCAATCAAAGATGCCATCGGCTTGGAAGTGACCAGGTTTTGGCTCATGCAGTGTCCATGCGGCGTAGAAGGAGACACCATTGTATCCTAAAGCTTTGATTTTCTGAAAGATGTCTAACCATAGACTTGGGACGGGCAGGCTTGCACATGGTTAAAATCGTCCTCAGGTTGACTGCCAATATCAAGCAACTCACCGGAATGGATGGAACTCACCACCCCAGAAAATTATACGTTCGCCATAGACAAAGAGCGAGTGCTCATCCCAAGTCACCTGATTATCATGTTAGTAAATATCTTCGGACACAAGGAGGAGCTTGGAGCCATTAACATACAATATCCTGTAAAGGCGCGCGCTTCTCCGGGATGATAAAACTGGTGGGTTTCCCGCCAAGATCCCGACCAAAAGCTTGAAAAGGAAGTAATGCTAGCGACAAAGCCGCGAGCATAGAGATAACCTGCATGGTATATCACTCTACTCAGATTCTTTGGGCGCGAAAAGCCTCATCATGAAGTCTGGGGAATTCTTAATGTACATATATACATCGCTCGTAATTGCGGGACGGTCGACCTGGGTCTACGGCTCGTCAGCCCGTTAGTATATGCAAGAATATCCACGGTGTTTGGGCTAGCTTCTGCATCTTTCATTCATGCTCATGGAGACGGACAAATATCTTCCGGCAAGTGCGGGGTTGTTCGCAGGAAAGTTCAGGTTTCGCGACCTCTTTTGAAAATAATAGGAATTATGCATCTCTCATGGAAAAATTACAACATACTCAAAGAAAAAATCAAGAGTACAGTGGCAGTATGGTAAAAAGAAATACACATAGAATACCACGTGCAGCGTTGGGAGAGCTATCGGCACGCTAAACCTAAAGTAGATGACGTCATCATTGCCTACGGGTAAAGTACTATAACTTGTAACTTCACATGAGCGAGAAACTGGAGGGGCTTCTCCAAACATAGCGCGGTGTACATGCAGTCCGCCGACCAAATAAAAACTACGCTAATAACCTCAAAGATTATTTAAAATTCCATCCCAAATTACGAAAGACCTGTCGAGGATCCGTTCTACGACCTCGTCTACAAGTGCGTTCAGTACAAGGAATGTTACAGACTGTTGTGTAGGGTGTATCACAACCCAAAATGCCATTCTCTGCCATCCAGAACATCGCCAACATGGATCTTGGATTGTAGTCGAGCGATGCACTTCCTTCCGCCTGAATGGGAGTACGGGCAAATGAATGATTTAACCGAGCACGCTCCTGAGATCGACATTACCGCACAACGCCTGAAAAGCTAAGAGACTGCGCTCGGGAAGGTTGACAAATTAACCCAACGCCACTGTGTACAACAACTTTAGTGGCAGAAAATGTGCAACTAATCACAAAACTTATATCTGCACAAGCCCAGCGCATCGTTGACAAAGTCTGAAATAATGCGCCAATCAGAGCAGATCAATGTGAGGTATAGTATAGATTCATTCATCGATTCTTTCTGCATGATATGCAACTGACCTCGACTTCGAGGAGCTTGGCAGCGGTGCTTGCACAGACAAATACCTGTTAAATCCTTGGATACGCTGCTAGATCTCCGGATGTTATTGGCTTGCTCGATGTTTCTTGAGTATCAACTTGGCCAACGGTGGATGCGTCGGCCGCTTGAGTAGCAACAGCACCAGCAAGAGCAGTTTCATTAGCGGCGGTAGCGACCGCAACTTGGATACTAGCAGCTTTCCCAAGAAGATTTTAAGCAGTAGGTGCTGTGATACCGCTGGAAGCTACTACAACCATGATGGTTCTTTGTTACGTATAACGTACGTTGAGATGAGAGTTGGAAGATTAGTTTATCAAGAGTGCTTTGAGATGATGGGTAGAGAGAAAGAAGGAGTTCATAATGTAGAGGATGCTAAGAGTTCAAAAGGCGGCAGCGCTAAAAGTTAGTTTGACCAGGCCCCCTCTTGCCAACACCATGGCCCCATACAGTCGTTCAAACAACTCTGGTGCCAAGAGTGAGTGAGATGTCCATCTCCTCTTCAGACCTCATTATGAAGCTGACGGGCTTTCGTAGTAGTCCCCGTTGTAGTTTGAATGGGCGATAGCGTCCAATCTTCACGATATCATCGTGAACGACGAATTCTCGATCTGGAGTCAGATTTCCATTTGCTTTGACGATTCTTACTTTCCGGAAGACCTGGATTACAAAGTCCGGAAAATTTGTCGCGCTTGATTCGATCTCCAGTGTTGATATGGAGAGATCAAGTTCAGATCGTGCGCCTCGTGGATCAATGCAGCCGATCTGAGCTGGAGGCATGAGTCAGATGAGGTCTTTCGTCCGCAACGTGCGGCACAGCTTTTGGAATTTAGACAAGTTCTCTTCACTAATGCTCTCGAAGAATGAAGTCTCCAGATCAAAAGTGGAAATAATGTCCTCTCCCGCGGTGGAAATCTGGCTGAAGGTAACAAAATGAGTCCTAACGGCGCGGCGCAGTTGCTGACACAACATAAAATCAGATTAAAACAACGCCAATGACCGTTTACTTAGGATGAAGCTGAACGGCGAAGGTGCGGGGTACTCCCTGAGCATGGAATGTGAGATTATCCGAAAGAGCAACAGCTTACGGAGGACATACTTTGATGATCGACTTTATTGCTTCTACCACCAGACACTGGCTTGTTTTTTTGTTATGAAGCTCATTGTGACAGGTGCTACTGGCTTCGTTGGCACGGAGGTCATTCGGATTGCGCTCAGGAACAAGGCTGTCACTTCCGTCATTGCGCTTGCTCGTAAGCCGGTCAAGGTACCTGAGCATGTCGGACCTGACGCGAACATATCGAAGCTCCACTCAGTCGTGCTTGAAGACTGGGAAAAATTATATCCCGAATCAGTGAAGGAGCAACTGAAAGACGACGATGCCTGTATATGGTAAGTTCAACCTTGTTTTGAAACTCAGAGGTAGTATGTAACATGGATTTCTATAAGGACTTTGGCAGTCACTCCAACCAAGTCAAAAGACATGGAATTTGCGGAGGCGACCAAGATCTGCTTTGACTACACGATAAACGGTCTCGAGATAATGGCCTCTGTCGCCAACAAGCCGTTCCGCTTCGTCTACACGTCTGGAGTCACTGTGGAGCGTGACCAGACAAAGACCCTCTCATTCCTGGCTGACTACCGTCTCATGCGTGTAAGCTCAATTTCCTCTACTTGCTACCGCACTCACCGTGAAGAAGTTTAACTAATATAAAAATCCACAGGGCCGTGTAGAGAATTCTATCCTGGATTTCGCCAAACACCAAGAGCCCAACGTTCAAGCGACTGTCAGCAAACCTGGAGGCATCGAAGGACCCGGCCACCACAAGACAGCAGCCGCCACGATTATCTTCGCCCAGTTTGGCCCTACACCTTGGGTACATGTATCGGAGTTAGCGGCTACTATGATCGAACAATGTCTAAACGGCATCACAAAGGATCCATTATGGGGACAGGATTTGGTGGAGATCGGCTCAAAGGAGTTGAGGCCGGAAGATTATGTGTCTCTGGAGCAATATAAGACTTTATGAATGTACTTGAGCGTCCTGTTTCAAACTGTCAGGGGATATAGATACCGATACACGTTCTCTGGGTCCCATTTTGCCTTCAACTCCCTTAGCCGTGGTAGGTTTTCCGCAGAATACAAAGTAGATAGATCTTCTTCTCCATGACCATATAAAACATGTAGTTGAGGCTGCAAAAGTCCACTAGTAGCGATGAGATTTCGGCGAATCTCTTGTGCAAAATCATTGATCCTGCGGTCGAGATCGCCTTCAGTGTCCTTATATGCGAAATTGAAGAGTGTATTGGTATCCCGGTCAGCTCTCTCCCAATAGCTACGAATATCGGGGCAGAATTCTTACAGCTGTACGGTAATATTTCTCCATAGATATGCAGTAGCAGTAGCAGAAACCTTCTCCACTGCTTGTATGGGGAAGAACACGACATGCAGGAACTTAGAGACATGGATTATATATACCACCAAGCTGAGCAGCATATACCGATAGAGCGACAAAAGATAGCTCTGCTGGTAAGCCGCCGTCACATGTCTTGAAGTATCCCAATATCGCCAGACTGGTGTTCGGCGTAAAACGAAAGTCGGCATTGAGCACCAGCGACGCCGTCTCATCGAACACCGAGAACGTGGCTTCGAGGATGGTACATACCAAAATTGAATCCGACACCACGAATCGCCCAGAAAAGGTTGTGGTTCGCAGGAGTCGAAGCTGTAATGATATCGCCGTTGGCTGTTACCATTTTTACGCTCACAGGTGTGTCCAACAGCATACCGTGAAGGCCGTTATATCGACTTACTCCACCATCAAGTGCGGCGCCCACCAGGACTAAATGTATGGTCCTACATTTTAACCATACATATGTATACCTTTTGTAAATGGATGTTTTTCCTTTGACAATTGATCTTGTTCCTTTTACTTCTACTCTTGTTCATTAAGATATCTAAATACTGCAATAGCCGGGCGGGTAAACGATGATGAAACCAAACATGGTACAGAAACTGGTGTGTGTTGAAGCGACTGTAGTATAGTGAGGGCGGAAAGCCCTCTTATATAGTGGTAGCCTGCCCAGCCGCTAGTACCATCATATGACTATCCATAGCAAATACTAGAAAAGAAAAGTTGAAAACACAGGAAAGCACGTAAAGCATAGCCGCGTAATACAGCTTGCTTTACCCAAAAACAAATCATCCTACTCCCCCCATTTGGAAACACTGATATAAGACTTGTGCACGACATCTGTGGCCCTCCTTGCAACGTTCATCCGCTTCACCAAAGTGCCCTTCTTTTCATCTACATCAATGCACCCGTCAGTGGGCTCCGATGAGCAAATTGGCGTGAGAGTCTTAGAGCTCATATCGCAGAATTGGTCATCAGAGCCGATGAAATCTGGACCCCAAGATGTGGCAGAGTTGCAAAGTTCTGCGGCTGGCTGGCTAGTGAAGTTGGACATAACAAGCTGCCCCTTCATCCAGTCAGGTCGGTCCTCAGCGCTTCGTTTGCCAGGTCTACCTTCATGCAGTTGTCAGCTAGGGGTTATTGTGCTGATATACAAAAGGTGAAAATCTACCTGCTATTGGACCATTGTCTCTTCCATATGTGGTAAACGCGCATGCATCTTTGCCTATGGTTTCCTCAATATGTTCGCCGTATGCAGCGACGTCGAATTTCAGAGCAGCACTAGGGATCTTGTTCGTGTGGTCACCATCGAGCCAAGTGCACTTAGGGATATACTTCCCGCTACCCTGCTTATCTTTCAGCTTTCCCGCTGGCTCGACGCTGTTGTACCAGCTTTGACCGCACTTGTATCCGATATCGCCGGTCCAGGCACCGCCTTGGGTGTTGTCAAACTGCTTGACGGTAATCCAAGCTATGCATGTCGCGTCGTTGTTGTTGGAGACCCCGATGTAGGAGGCTCGTCGGCCACCAACCGACTGGTCCACCGTCTTGGTACAGATACCACCAGAAGCTATGTTGCAGCCTTTTGATAGACCTGCATACCCATTTCGATCATCAAAAGCGTAAATGTAATTGATCGAGCCACCCTAGAATCTGGTCAGCATCCATGTCTGTTAAGGTACGCAGGTTGTGTAGAACTCACGAGACTGTCGCCCTCCTTTTTGAGCTCAGGGAGGCCAGCTACAAGGGAAGAATATGTGTCAGTGATAGATTCGTCAAGAGTGGATTTCTTTCTTGACTGTCGTACCCTTTATGTTAACGGTTGCGCCCTTGGGGTCATAGGTAGGCCAGTTGCTCTGAGTAAACCCAATGGTAGTTAACAAAGTACCAACAACACCAATTGCGTTCACGACTTTGGCCATGATGATGTAGGCGAGCGATTCTTCTTTGAGGAAAAGTGTATGTGTTGAGTGGTTCGTTCGAGAGTGAAGACTTTAATTTATCAGAAGATAGTAGGGTATGAAGAAGACATATTTATACCCAATTCGTTTGAGATGAGAGCTCTTCATTACCAAAGACCAAATCTAGGAGTTCTTTCTTAGGTTTGCAAACCCGGCGTGCTACCAACTCAATGCCTGCTACCAGGAGGCAAATCGGGTCCTTGCTTACCGCCTTTACTGGGTTTACACTTCGATCTTTCTCATATCAAGGCCAAGTTCTATCTGAGTATCAGCCTTAGCCCTAGGGTTGGGCGTAATTTAGCATTGCAATTACGTCAATGTTTAGAAAACTTAGCCCATGCGTTGAGAATACTTGCTTAAGA
The DNA here is from genome assembly GCA_019202945.1 of Corynespora olivacea. Taxonomy (NCBI): domain Eukaryota; kingdom Fungi; phylum Ascomycota; class Dothideomycetes; order Pleosporales; family Corynesporascaceae; genus Corynespora; species Corynespora olivacea. The sequence goes on from JAGQEM010000200.1 coordinate 20,142, forward strand.
TACTGATTAGGAATACTTTTTGTACGAAAGGATCAAAATTGTTTCATTGTGCCGGAGACTGGGCCCGTCACCTAGTAAGTACTATCTGCTGCAGAATACCAAGCAGAAAGACAGTGCCTTCTCTACGTCATTAATTGCCGATATGTTTAAGACTTAGGTTTCTGCCTAGTGTACGTTTTTTTTGAAGTAAGACATCGAGGCAAGTATGAACTACGCCACAGAGACGATATTTTTGAGACTTAGGTTTCTTCCAGTAAACGTCTGCTTTGAAGTAAGACATCAAGGTAAGTATAAACTGTGCCGTAGGAGAGAGCGTGAGACTGATATCATGCAGATCAGATGAGAATTGTGGTGAACGCTAAGATTTCATGGATTTGGCTTTACTAGGTCAGCGGTAGCAGTTATAGTAATTATTCATGGCGAAGAAAGACATGAGGGGCAATACGAATTACGCCGCAGGAAGAAACAGAAGAAGAACTTCATTTAGATCAGACGAGAATATTGGTGGCTTTACTAAGTCCGTAGTGACAGTTATATTTACTGATCCTCCCCGACAAAATAAGCATTACACACCACCTCTTCTATCATATTCACTTTCGCATCCAAGAACCAAAGTCCGACTTTGATCTAAATCGGTCACTATGAAGCTCTCAGTTGGCTTCATCAGTATTCTTCTTACAAGCACATTCGCTCTTTCTGTCAAAAGACAGAACGATTTACCTTCCTGCGTCAAAGGCGATCAAAATGACAAACAAGGTCCATTCAAAAACGGTGAGTGTTACTTTGATCATTTCAAACGAACAAGAGCTGATGTCTCATGATACGAAGGCCCCGAGTGCCGTAACGCGTGCTCTATGCATGAAACATCTGGGGATAGAGTTGGTCAGATCTGTGGTGGGCATTGCAATCCAAGAATAACCGGCATCACGGGAATCCCTGTTTACTACTGTTATGGTGGAGGATCCTGAAATGTACATATACGCAAAGTCTGACAAGGTATATGTGTTGGGGGATATTGTCAATTAAACACGTTAGCAATAAGCCAACGGGTTGCCATCGTAACAATATAATCACTCCACATGAAAGCACGCGTCGACACATCCACCTTGCTAATGTAGCACTTTTGCTCAGGCTGTCACCTTGTCGAGATTGTTCTCATGATATCCTAATCACAGTTGTTACTTCAATCGTGCAGCACGGCCGTTACCTTATTGCCACTAATAAACGACAAGTTGTAGACACAACGGGCGAGCGCGGTGCGTCATCTTGCTTGCTCGATGGGGGATGTGTAGGTTGTAGGGTGTTGTTGTGTCGGTTTAGACCCCACGATAACCCTGCAGAGTACTCGCCGCACCATCCAAACAATCTTGTTTGACCGGTGCGGCGCGGTGCGGCACGGTGTGTCATCTTGCTTACTCGGTGGGAGATGTGTAGGTTGCAGGGTGTTGTTGTGTCGGTTTAGACCCCACGATCATAACCCTGCAGAGTATGTACTCGCCGCACCATCCAAGCAATCTTGTTTGACCGGTGCGGCGCGGTGCGGCGCGTAAGGCTGTACGTTACAGAAGGGAAATTTTGTTGCCTACGTGACATCACTTAAAGTAAACCGTGCCACACAACAATCTTGGCTTAGTCCATAAGCTTGTAATAGGTAGCTAGATGATATCTCCTTCTTGGTATAAGCGGTATGACGAAAAGTGGATGTCAATTGGTGTTTCATTCTAAGACCTAAGGAATAGCAAGCATTTACATATAGCCGGTTTGCTCTTGGCAGACTGTAGGTGCTTTATTATATATGCTGCGCCATCCAAGAATTGATTTCATTCTCACAAACATTTTGGCAACACTCAAAACTCGTGCTTCCTGACAACCACAATTCCTCCAGTTTCTTCGTTCGCACTCTTTTTCTTGTGCAAAGACGATCTCTTCGCAGGCCCTCTGCCTAACCGTTAGCAATGCAGCTTGTTCGAGCCGCCAGCAGAGTAGTGTCTCTAACGTTGCTATCGTTTCCTCTTCACATACATGCGCAGTCCAACGATCCTAGGTTCGTACGATATTTTTCAGCATGTCAGATAATTTTGACTGACTACGTAGCAGCCAGAACATAACGCTCCGCTTCTTCCAGAACAGCCAAAAAGACACGTGCGACTTTAGGAACTCCAGTCGCGCCTTGGAATTCACTACGTCAAGCATACCTGTTTTAAGTCACTGTTTTACATTTGCAGATCTTTTCAGCAGAAATGCTACGCAGGGCTTTGTGAATCAAACTTGGAATCTCGGCCCCACAGCTTGGGAGGAAGGTGGTATACACTGGCAACTTGGGAATGCCGAAACATTTGACCCGAAAGCGAACTACTCCAGTGTTATGTACCACCAACATATATCGAGCCCAACAAGAGACGACCAAAAGCCTGGAGGTTACGCAGACCGCGCAGTGACGATATGGGGAGGAAAAAACTGTTCCCAGTTGGATTCTTCCAGGGACGTTATACTTCCTTGGTATGGTTTCGGCTGCTGGAGCGAAGACAAAGGTAGCTGCGGTACGATGCCATACAATATTAATAGCTTCAGCATTCAAAGCAAACCAGAACATGTGGAGAAACTGGGTGTTTGCTGGGTGTTTGCGGCGGAAGGTGCTGCTGCGCGTGTTTATGTGTCTTCTCGGGCTATAGTAGGAGCTTTTGTCAGTGCATCAATAGCTATGTGGCTGACTTTGTAGAGTAAAGAAACACCAAAATTAAAGGCCACGAAAAACAATGACGTGAGAGAAGTCGTCAGTCCAAGTTACTCTTCAATTCGTGCCAACCCGCTTCTTAACCTTTCCTCAGCCGACAGCAGTTTTGAAAAAGAAATGTTGTACGATAGTTGAGATATTCGTATAGATTTGTTAATTATGAGTACCTGGAGAAGTTCGATGTGTATGGTGAATCACGTGACCGCACCTGGTGCCAGCAAACCAGCATTGACCTGTCCAATGCTGCGCCTGAGCTTGACATTGAGCAATCATAACACGAAATGGTCTAGATCGGCTGCGAAGTCAAGGTACTACTCAATTTCTCCAAACCCAGGGTCTAAAAATATCTATCCAATGAGCAGCGCTGGTAACACTTACCCCGTCCTGCTGCTCCTACCTCGTCTGGTCTCAGAAGGATTGGATGCTTTTAAACCCGCGATCCTCTCGGAATGTGCTAGTCGTTGTTGTTGAAGTGGGTTTCGACCGACCGTATCATTCATTCCCTTCCGCACGTTCATTAAAACGTCGTCCACTTCATCGTGAGTGAGCACTGTCTCATGGTGATAGTGCCGCAACAAATTATTATCCCAGATTCTGTCGCCATATTTAGTTATAGGCCTTCCTCAGAGCGTTCTTCATAGTCTCGTGAGTCTTTGATCGCGTGCTGACCGGTTGAGCCGTCGTAAAGGGAGCTATTCCTGCATGTTGTTGCTCGACCAGCCAAGGAGCGCTGTGTGCCTCATACGCACCTCTAATCGAATCCGCTCTAATTCACCGTTCCGCCTAATGTGAATATGTCTTTCATCATCCTCCACTGTGCTAGGTACCACCGGCTTCTGCCTCTAATTAAGTTCCACCACATCCCTATGCTTCTTGAGCGGACAGAGAGCCATGTCTAAGTACTTTTATCATTAGACTGCAGCTGATATTACAACCCCCTCCAAGTTTCCCACCAACTCAGCACTGCCAAGTCACCAAATAAAGGACCGCGTGTGCTATCATTCTCCGCATCTAATTCGTGTTGGCAGGTTCCGTAACTCGGTAGAGTTTGGTGTTTGGTAGTAATATGACAGCAACCGGAGGGGCGTGGGCGTGGACGTGAATGTGGGTTAGGATGGGGATGGTGAGGTGACTTTCCATCAGTTTCCCGTCTCCCTCCGACGACGAAGCCGGGCGGCAACCTTACCGCCGGGCCCAAGAACTCCCATGCCGAACTTGCTCAAATCAACCTGCAGAGCCTTGGGCTCGGCAAGAACATCACAGTCGAAACTTTCCACCATCATGGCCAACGTCACAATGCAGTGGACCTTCGCAAAATGCCTTCCTGGACAGATGTTCGCTCCATTTCCAAACGGAAGCCACGAGCCTTCGGTTCCGGGTAAGGAGAACTGCAAAGATGATTCCGGCAGGTCGGTGTATTTCAAGAAGCGTCCAGGCCAAAAGGTATCTACGGGATGGAGGTCATCGGTGTTGCTCCAAACCTTCGAGTCCATTTGTCCTATACAAAAGGAAAGGGCGCGGGTTAGCATACCGAGGCTCAGAGCATCGACGTACAGGAGTCACGGACCTGGAGTAGACCATGCGATGACAAAGCGGTCCTTGGGGATTACCCAATCCAGAATATGTATTGTTTCCGTCGTCTTACGGATGAACATGTTGTGACAGCGCAACCTCAAACTCTCGGCAAAAACGGCCTGTAATAGCGGCTGTTGGATGAGCCTGCTGATGTCGAATCCAAGGCCGCCCTTGTCCCTCGTCTTACACGCTTGCACTTCCTTGCGGATATCCTTGAGGAGGGTCTGGTCCTTGAAAACATCGATGGCACACCAGTAGGTGTTCATGGTAACGTTGGCACTGGCACTGGAGCGGACTGTGTTAGCTGTTATCCGGCACACAAGCCTTCGTCTTCAGGCTGCATACCCGAATAAGAACCCCATCTCCATAGACGCCATATCCCGAGCGTCAAATCCCATCTCGTAAACAAAGGTCGAGAACCTCTCTCGAAAGAATGTAGAGCCCCAAAACGGGTCATCCCCATCCTCATCAAGAGGAGTTGTGTTCGCGTCAAAATTCTCACTTGCCCATGTCTGCCAATCTACGACCGCCGCGAGCACCTTGTCACGCGCAGCGTACACTTTCGGCGCCAGAAATCGTGGCGTGCGTTTCATGAACGTCGGGAGGTTATCGCAGAAGGTCCAAAAGGCCCCGGTCAATGTGGGATTGCGCTCGAGGAGTCCTTTGCCGCACATGGCATCGAGCAGAGCAGCCGTGACGTCGTCGCTGAAAAAATCGACAAAGTTGTCTAAAACGACTCCTTCGGGAACAGCCAGGGCCCGGTGTGCTTCAAAGCGGTCTCTTAGATTGTCCTCAAATCGTCGTGACAACTGAAGTGCGCTTCGACCAGCCAGATAGCGATGGATGACAGATGAGCTCCATGCATAGAGCGGCGCAGCTGCCAAATACTTGCGCTTGAAATACTTTGGCGTCTCTTCTGTTTCGCTTCCCAGTCGTTCTACAGCGTTGTCTGACATAGCGCAGGCCTGGCGGAGGAACGAGGCGTTGAATATGGTGTTTGAGGTCGAAGTCTGAGCTAGATGCGCGACCACATTTTCTCGCCCCTGTATGATGAAGAACTCCTTGGTAAAGAGCCTGATGCGGACAGGATGTTGCAAGAGGGCATAGTAACTACGCGTGGTAAGTACCAAAGTAATACGACACCTTCAAAAGGGCGGGGATGTGCCTACCTGGATTTGAAGAACTCGATAGGGCTCCAGAAGAATTGCCATGGGACGATACCGATGATGGGCAGGAAGTGAGGAACGACCGGCGGTGTTTTCTGTGGACTTTTATTGTGTGATGCCTTGGAAAATAGAGCCAGTGTGACACCGTAGTGGGCTACGGAGATCGCTAACGTCGCAAGGAAAGCACACACGAGCTTCGGGTGAGCTTCAGAATAGCCGGTCATGATAGGGTATGTCGAGGCCATAACGAAGCGTTTGAAAGGATTAGGCACTACAGCACACTGTTGAAAGAGTGGGAGGGAGTCAAAGCTTTGGTGTTTCCAAATGCGAATAAGACTATTCGGTAAACCATGGCTCCATTGGTTGGCTTTTACAGGCCCATCGTTAGCTGCTGACTGCGACGCTGACAACGCCTCGATCACATTGATGTTGATCAAATGATCCTCGTCATTCAAGTCACTTTCAGCTGGGCCCTCATGGACAAGATTCAAACCAAGTTCACCGCCGACCCATCCCACTTCCCTTCCTTCCACCCCTCCTCTCCCTCCTCGTCATCGCACCCCTCCGTCCGTTCCCCATCGCCAAATGCGCGCCTAAAAACGCCGTCATAGCTGAGCCATATACCTCTGAACACCCACCCCAACAACATCCCCACCCATGCAGGCACCCTCCCCTCCTCGTCCTGAAACTGCTTCCCCAGCCCGAAAAGAAGCACCACAAACGGCATCCAAATACCCGCAAACAGCACTTTGCCAATCTGCTGTCTGCTGGATGTGATTTCGTATGCTCGGATATCGTCGAGGTATTCCTGGTATTCGGTGGGAAGGTCGAGTTCGGCAGCGCCGTCGGTGATGAGTTTGAGGTAGCGCGCCGAGGGCTGTGCGTAGGAGGGGTCGGGGCGGTGGCGGCGTACTTGCTCGGAGGAGGCGGGCGCGAAGAGCGTGTGTGCTTTGAAGGGCTTCGTGGTGGGCGTCGAGGGTACGGTGTCGCCCGAGGCGAGGGGGTAGCAGTCCACCAGTCTATCCTCGTAGGACGCACCGCCGCCCTCGGTCGCGATGATGTGCGCATAGTCGGTCGGGGTGACTTCGTACACGCAGCCTACCATGCCCTTGTGCCATCTGTCCTTGTGGTAGTCCGGGGTCCCCTCTGGCCTGGCGTCGGCGTCTGCTTCGGGGTCGCGCATCGCCGAATTCCCAAAACAGGGCTCCGTGTACGGGATGCCGGGGAGGTCGAAGGTCAAGCGCAGTGTAGGCACGAGGACGTTGATCTGGGAAAGTGGCTGGATGCCTCTCACGCCGCGGAACGTCTCATTGCACAGATTCGAGCCGTACGCGAGGTACAGCACCGTCTTTCCCTTCTCCTCAGCCGCCGACAGGTCCGCATCGACATGGCCTTCGGTCAAGGAGGCATCGCGGCGGTGCTGGGAGATTGGTGGAACACGGGGGTATGCACGCCGCGCAGCATTTCCATCGCGACAGGACGTGTTGAGTGCGCCAACGAGTCTTTGCACGCAGCATGCAGATGGTGTTTCGCGAGTCGAGTTAGCGCTGAAGTCCATGGTCGGCTGCGTCGTTGAGGTTATGCTGCGACGGGATTGCGTGCTGTCTGTGCCTTGGCCTGTTATTGGATGGCCTTGCCTTCTTGAATTGATATGTAGATTTCCAGATACTGGAATGGTATTTGAAGACTCCCGCCTTGTGTACTGTCCAGGAGCTATGTCATCGACCTCCGTTTATTTCGTCCGATGATGCATCATCAGTCGGCAGGTTCAAACGCCGATTGGACCCCCTCCAAATCATGCGGGTTAGTTCCGAGACCGGTGTCACGTGACGTCAAGCCGCATTGTTGTTCTTTCGGGAAGCAGGTAGATATGCGCTCGATGGAGCAGTGATTGTGTACATGGTATGGAGACCTAGACCTAACCCTCGCTGGTGCTCAGCGCAGTGCCCATCGCGAAACACACCACAGCAGTGCCTCCCCGCCCTTTTGTCCGTCAAGCGCCTCAAACGGATGCCTCGTTCTAAGCCTTGTGCATCTTGACCTTCATCCGACATTTATCGAACGGCTTGGAAGTGATGACTTGAGCCTGCACCCGTGTTAGGATCGATTCTCGCTTCGCTGGGAGATACGCTTACATTGAACAGCTCCCCATCCGTCTTGTACCGTCCATCCTCATCCACCATCGGCTCCCCTTTTGCATCCACCACGACCGCAGCAGGACCCACCTTGACGAAATCATATCTCCTCATCACAAGGGCAAGAATGACTCTGGCCTCCAGATTCGCCAGTTCCTGGCCGATGCAATTCCTCGGTCCTCGCTCAAACGGCCTCCATGCACTGATGGGTATCTTGCTCTCGCCCGTCTCGTCGTCCGCCTTCGTTGCCGTCGTATCGCTATCCCCCAGCCACCGCTCCGGTACAAACTCATCGGCCGTTTCCCCGTAGACCTTGGGATCACGATGGATCAGGAAATGGTTGATGTATAGGATATTCCCGTCGACGCAGACTTCTTGGCCATCATCGAGGCGTATCTTGAACCCTTCGCCCGGAGGTGACATGCGCGCCGAGCTTCCAGGGGACCACAGCCGAAGGATTTCCTTGATGCAAGCGGACGTGTACGTCATGCCTTTGATGGCATCGTCGGGTCGTGTGAGGAAAACGTCTCGGGGATCTTCGTGGCCAAACACCGCATCATGCTCTGCACGGAGGGTCTTCAGACGCTTTGGGTCAATCGACAGGTGGTAGAAGAGTCGTTGGAGCATCGAAGACGTGGTATCGTGTCCAGCAAAGAAGAAGGTCTTGACTTGGTCGGCGGCCGCTTGAAGATCCTCGCTTGTCAAGACGTCGATGTCCTTCAAGGCCAGTGCAAGTACTGAACGATCCTGGCCCTGCTTCGTATCTGCCTTTTGCGCTGCCTTGATGTCGTCGAATTTGTCCTGGATGCACCGCTTGATGGACGCATCCGCCTTGTTCCCGTAGTAGACTCGCCGGATCCGATTGGGGAGGTTGAGCCACAGGGGGATAGCACCATTGTCGATGTAGGTCGTTATCAGCTGCCGGAAATGATCTACAACCTCGTGCCCGTCCGTGGTATCGTCCTGAGCTTGTAGGTCAAGGTTGCATACTACATCCCCCATAATGTCAAAGGTGAGATCGGTGCAAAGAGGCTCCATGTCTGCTTCAGCACCCGACTCGGCCAAAGCGTCCAACCTTTTCAAGAAGAGGTTGGATTTCTGGATGATGATGGGCAGCAACGTGAGGAGATGCTGAGGTGCAAAACCCGGGTTGAACCTCTTCCTCAGTGTTTTCCACGATTCACCCTGGAGAGTGGATTAGTTGGGTCGTCATGAAACCGAAATGGGAGGGACACACTTTTGCGCCCAACATGGACTTCTCTCCAATCAACCGGTACAAGTCCGCCAGGGTTGGCGATTTGTTCACGCTCCACGGATGCATCTTCGAGACCTTGGAGATCTGCTCAGCTACATCATGCGATGCCACCACGACCATTGGCGGGTTGATCGGTCGCAGGTCGTAGAACATGATTTGCGGGTAACCCGCCTCACGCCATAGCAATTCGAGAGCATAGTCTACGATTCGTGTCAGCCTGCACCTTTATTTGGAAACTGCTTTGGGACTTCTCACCAGGATGACGTCTCATATCGCCCAGTCGCTTCAAAGCCCCCGCAATTTTCGCGACGCCTCCGAAGAGCAGCGAGTTAGGGTATGTCTGCGGAATGTGGCTGTATGTTTTGAAGCGCCAGCTGTAAAGCCGGATGTAGAGGAACCACGAGAGCGCGGCCAGTAGCGCCAGAGCGGTATAGGTGCGGGTCTCCATGTTTGTGAAGCTCCGAGAGGTCCGCCTCTCACTTTTTGAGGTTCCTCCGGGAGTGGTCGAGTGTGGTCGAGAGCGAACGACAGAAGACAGCGTGGGCGACCGTATAGAGATGGCTACTACCTATGTACGTACAAGATGATGGAGCAGTTCGGCAAGCGAAAGGCTAATTTCTGAATACGGAACCGGATATAAGGAGGACGACGTACTCGGAAAAATCTAGCCGCAACTAGCGATAGCGCTTTTGAGTAGGTCCTCGTAATTCGACGGCGTCTGCTTTGACCACGTTCCATTCTCATCGTATTCCATTTTTTATCGTATTCCTCTATCAATCATCCATCCTGTCCTTCAAACGAGATGGCTCCTACGCATAGAGTTTCGACATGCCAAATCGAAGCGAACATGGTTTCTGCTGTTCCACATGTCCTTCAAGAAATACCTCCCGATCCATCCAATTGTTCAAGGAAGAGCGTATAGATGGAAAGAAGCAGCACATTGCCGGAGTATGTATGAGGACCAACACATGATGGGCCACTTCGTGGCCGCTAGCCTCGGGCTTTCAAACGTCATGACTAGCATACGCACGCTACCGTTGCTGAACGAACGGCGTGATACCATGATAGCCCCCACCACCTGTTGTTTGGCCCGGGGTGTTCGACGTCTCCCATCTACATACAGCGTGTCGTTGACACCGACGGGACATACCCGGATCAGCCACAGTTAGCAAGCCAATCAGATCCCCGACATTAAAAAAAAGGATTGCATCATTCCAAATCAACCAAAAATCCTTTCCAGTGTTCTGCTGGATAGATACGACAATCGAACAGGTTGGCTGACTGTACCAGTCATCATCTTGACGCGTACAGTCAGCGTTCACGAGACGCTAGAGATATGTATACATACGCCTTCCCTGTGCAAGAAATGTCCACCATATCCCCACCCTTCCCGCTTTTCTTCTCAAAGACAATAGTTGGTGAGCGCTGGCGTCCAGTATGGCGACACCTCGTCAAACATCCCCGCCTCACAGGATCCACAAAACCCCAGATATTGATGAATAAACTGCATTGATGATACACTACATCAGCAGCACACTGACTGGCCACCGTCGGGATGAAACGCAAGGAAAAACAACATCTATACCAGCTTCACATGCAAAGGAAATCTTGATAGTCTCGTTCTTTTGAGCAAGTAGCTGTCACTGTACAAGTATAAAACACACTCCGCTGGCTCTGCCCTCCTCGTCCCCTCTGCATCTCCACGGCAACCGTGTGCATCTATGACTTCTTTGGGGGCTTGGGGAGCGTCCTTAGGCTCGGAGTCTTAATCGGCGGGTTGTAGACGATCTTTCTCGACTTGAGCGGGGCCCACTTGTACCTGGATATTGTTAGAAATTGGATGTGCAATGGAGTATGGAGACCATCTCACCTCTTGACCCATATGCTGAGCGCGGTAAGCACGCTGGAAACAGCCAGTACCTTCCAGCCCATCTTCTTACGCTCGTCCATCTCCGGCTCAGCGGCCCAGTGCAAAAACTCCACCACATCCTTGGCCATCTGGGAAGTCGACGCGGGTGTCCCGTCTTCATACTCGACCAAGTCCTCGTACAGCACACGGGCCATGGCGATTCCGGTACCGGGGAAGTAGGGGTTGAAGTTCAAGCCCTCCGGAACGACGGCACCTGCCGGAGGCTCCTCGGGGTACCCAGTCAGCAAGCTGAAGATGTAGTCGCAGCCTCCGTGACGGGCCTTGACCATGAGCGATAGATCCGGGGGCAGGGCGCCATTGTTCGCGGCACGGGCGGCCTCGTCGTTCTTGTAGGGCGAGGGAAGGTAGTCGGACAGCTTTCCGGGGCGCTTCTCGATTTCGCCCTCGTCGTTCGGCTCGGTGTCGTACTCGTTCTCCTCGGCCATGGCCTTGGCTTCGTCGACAGTCATGATGTTACCGACGAGCGAACGGTAGGGGATGCGGGCGAGGGAGTGGCAGGATGCGCAGACTTCGCGGTAGACCTGGAAACCGCGGCGGAGGCTGGAGGGGGGTTGTCAGGGGAGCCGCTCGACGGGCGGACTGGAGGGGCACTCACGCTTGGTGGTCAAAGGTCTTGTGCCATTTTGTGTGCATCCAGGGATACTGGGTCGGGTGAAGACTGTGATGCGGGCCGTCAGCGCCATGTCCTGCCCACACCGGGCTGCAGATGGATCCCGCGACACGCTCCCCGGCCAGGTGGCACTTACCCTTCTTCCGCGGGGGTCATGGCATCGACGTTGCGTCCGTATAGATGGTAGTACCAGGCGGTGGTTGCGATTGCGACCGCGGTGGCACCGGCGGGCAGGGCGTTCGTCTTCCAGGACGAAGCTGCTCCCTCGGCTGTGGAGCTGGACGTCGAGGCCGCGCGCTGTGCACCCAATGCGTCAGCAACCAACTCAATTGAGCAGACAGAGCCCCGTGGCGATGGACCCGTGTCCGAGACGGATTGGGGGGAGCTCGCGCGAGCTGTGGGCTGCTGTGGGGGGACCGGGAGCCGTACCGAGCATGTTTTGCTGGCAGCGTTGCGAGCCGCAGCGCCGGCCGAGCGCGCCGAGCGAAGAGCCGATCTCGCCAACATTGTGACCTGAGCTGGCTCCGGGGCGGCGGCGGTGGAGAGGTGTAGAGTTGGGGGTGCGGACGGGAGGCGGGAGGAGACGGGAGACGGGGGAGAGATGGTGGTGGGCAGAAGTCGACTGTCCGGCGAAGGCTCCTTCTCGCAAAATGCGCTAGCCAGCTTACTCAAGCTGCTCTGATTGGCCAGCGCCGCCACGCCAGGACCTGTGATGAGAACCTATGATGTATACATCTGATGTAGAGATCTGATGTAGAGATCTGATGTATACATCCATCTGCTGGTCACATCAAGCAATCTGAAATCAAACACTCGCATGCATAGTAATCGCAGCATGGAATTTTCAAGTCACGCCTCCCGGAGGCCAGACGACTACACTATGAATGCCCACCATATCCGAGAAACACGATAGTATACATGGCCACGCCGACTCCTGTCTGCATCTAAAGCTCCCTGTCCGCGGCCTTCACCGCCTTCTCCTCATCCTTCGACTTGTCCGCCGTGATCTTCTTGTCGCCGGCCCAGCCCATGGCCTTCAGACGCTCCGTAAGAATCGGGTGCGAGTGATGGAAGCTGGAGTAGAACCAGTCGGCATCCATGCTCGACAGGTTTTGGATCTGGAGCTTGATCAAGGACGCGCCAAGCTCCCCAGCATAACCCAGCTTCACAGCGAAGGCATCTGTTGCATGTCAGTATCGCTCTCTCCGCAGAAGGACATTCTCAACATACCCGCTTCGTACTCCATGCTGCGCGTCCAGATGTTCAGCAGGAGCTTGATGATGGAGTCGGTGGGCGACAGAATCTCGTTGAAGAGGAGGAAGCCGATCATGACAGGCCTCTCCTTGACAAACCCAAAGTCGGCGTACAGTGACCTGTTCCCGATGAACACGGAGAACAGAGCGAAGATGTAGAACATGTGCGCCTGGCTGATGAACAACAGCCTCGACGTATGGTTCATCTTCCAGTGGCCGAGCTCATGTGCGAGGACAGCTTCCACTTCTTTTTCCGAGCTCTTCTCAAGCAGCGTATCGTAGATGACAATCTTCTTCTTTCCAATCCAGGGCAGACCGGTAAAGTAGGCATTGCTGTGGGCGCTTCGCTTGCTGCCGTCGATGACCTGGAGCTCGCTAAGTGGGAACTGGAGCTTGGACGCCAGTGCCTCAACCGACTCCTTGAGCTTTCCGGGCTTGAGCGGCTCGAGCTTGTTGAACATGGGGACGATGAGGATCGGGTAGATGGTCATGGCCGAGATCTGAACCACCAGCATGAAGACCCAGAGATAGTAGAAGAAGCTCTGTCCCGTCTTCTTGATGATGGCCAGGAAGGCGCTGCCGATCGGGAGACCGAATGCGATGGCAAGAGCCTGTCCTTTGATCATGTCCGTAATCCAAAGCCTGATTGTCATCTTGTTGAATCCAAACTTCTCCTCCAGCACGAAGCTGTGGTAGTACGCGAACGGAAGGCCAGCGACGGTATCGATGAGGGCGAAGAGGTATACGAAGAGCAGCGACTGCACGATCTCGCCAGAGAAGCGGGCTGGGGCATAGCGGGCGAGGATAGTACCGGCAAAGCCCCACACGACAGGATAGGCATTGAAGTAGAGAACGGCGAGAGATTTGAGCTGGTTGAAGAGACCTGAGACGAAGCTGAACTTTGCTTTTGCGCGACCGTACGCCTGCAATGTATCGTGTCAGCATGGAGCGGGGCATGCGCGCACATAAACACGGACCTGGGACTTGTCGAACGTGGACTGTTCAATCTCCTTTTCGAGCGCCTTGGGGACTTTGGTCTTGTTCAGAACGCGGTATTGGCGGAAGAGCAGCCAGTTCTCCAGAGCAAACTCTGCTAAGCTGAAGCCGAAGACCAGTTTCTGGAAGAGTAAGCATGCGAGCAATGCAATGATTGGTTTGATCGTACCTTCCACGGGAAGAGGGGCCGGTCGAGCCAGCGGGCCAGGCGCTGGAGGAAGCCCTGGATCATGGTTGAGGTTTGCGGTTTGGGGTATGGAAGTGACGATGCCGGAGAGAGGACAGATGCAGTTTACGAAAAGGTCCGGCATGGATCCGCGTCAGCCAAGCCGGCCAATCAGGCACCACCATCCTTTTGGATTTCGATGACTAATCACCCACCTCCAAGTACCTTCACCATCACCGTGTGAGAGGACGCCAACAGATCTTTGATGAACGGGATGTTACTGTGCAGCAATTGCTTTCGAAGTGGGTTGGGCTCTCAGAGGCAGGATGGGCCGATGCGTTGAATGATATGGCAATTACCTGTTGCGAAGACGAATTGGTATAGACTTTCCAAACGAGCTAGGGCACGTTTGTAAGGCGGATTGGAGTTACCTATAGACGCCTGATGACTAACCTGGTAGGCGCAGGTGGTACAATGTCTTGCAAGTGAGGTTCGAGTGTCCCTCCCGTTACACGACGGATGTTGTCATGGCGGTTGAAGTTGGCGGTGGAGAATGGGATGACCATGTCTGTATGGATGCCATCGTGACCACGCCGTTCACAGGCTGAGTAAGACGCAGAGGCTGGCGATGTATTCCAGCGCTTCTCAGCGGCGAATACGCCGTTCGTTTTAGCTTCGAGTTTCTGCAGGTCATCTGCCATGCATCGCTCAGCTCACGACCAGACCGCAAACAACAGAGAGCAAGGCGTCCGACATGTCGAGCGATGGAGGCAGATGATGGGGATGATGATGGTGATGATGATGTAGCAGCAACCTCTATACCTCCGCACCCACGGGGATTGGTGCGGAGGCTCAAACGTGTGCGAGTCCGTCTGGCAAGGTCCGACGAGTATCGCCAGAACATCCAGCGTCTCTATTAGAGGGAGGGCTGGGAGGACTGATTCCTTGCGTGATGAGAAAAGAGACGAGAGCTGCACGGTGGGAAAGCTTTTTACGCGTCGCGCTGTGGCTTGTGCGTCGGCGCAGGGACCACGTTCCGTATAGGCGTTGGTGGACGTGGATCTGAATCCGAATCTGAATCCGAATCTGAATCTGCAGGTGGCCGTCATCCCCTTCATCGACCAATTGGCACATGCTGCAGCAGAGGTTTGCCAGATGCGCTCATTCAGGCAGTATGGGGCGTTGCAGGCCGCCAGCCAGGCCGTTCGGCGACCAGGTCTCCAGCAGGCGGCGCCACGTCCATTGTTCTCAGAGGTGACGCGCGCCTCACTCCTCCCCGGCCGCCGCAGTGCTCGCCCTTTCTTGACGGCGGTGTCGAGATCCCAGACCGCCCACGGCATAAGGAGCAGCCCCGCCATACCCCGTTTAGCAACCACCGGCCCTGCTACCCCTCCTCGTCGAATATTCACGCCCCGACACCCCACCACCACCCCAACTCGACACTGCTCCCACCGTAGAAACATGTGCAAGCACTTTGGCGCCGAGGACGCGTCTGCCGCCGTCAACGTCGCCCAGGCCCGCGAGGTGCTGCCCACCAATGTCCGGCCTCTCCACTACGACCTCACCCTGGAGCCCGACTTTGAAAAGTTCACGTACGAGGGCTCCGTGACCATCGAGTACGCAATTGCCTTCTAGAGCCGCCCGTGTGTGCGCGTGTGCCGGCGCCTGTGCCCTTTGGCTAATCGTCCGCACAGCTTGGACGTGGTCGAGGACTCCACCTCCATCACCCTGAACACGACCGCCCTCACGATCCACTCCGCCAAGGTCACGTCCGGCGACCAGCTCATCTCGAGCTCCCCGGCCCTCGCCCACGATGAGGACGCCCAGACGACCAAGGTCAGCTTCGACCAGTCCATCCCGGGCGGCGCAAAGGCGGCCCTCACCCTGACCTTCACCGGCACCCTGAACGACAACATGGCCGGCTTCTACCGCTCGTCGTTCAAGGCCGAGGACGGCTCGACCGCGTGGATGGCGACCAGTCAGATGGAGCCCACGGATGCGAGGCGCGCGTTTCCCTGCTTCGACGAGCCCGCGCTCAAGGCCGAGTTCACGGTGACGCTCGTGGCCGACGACAAGATGACGTGCCTGAGCAACATGGACGTGGCATCGGAGAAGACGGTCGACTCCAAGGTCGTGGACGGCAAGCGCAAGGCCGTCACCTTCAACCGGTCGCCGCTCATGTCGACGTACCTGCTGGCCTTCATCGTCGGCGAGCTCAACTACATCGAGACCAACAACTTCCGCGTGCCCGTGAGGGTGTATGCTCCCAAGGACAAGGATATCGAACACGGCCGCTTCTCGCTCGACCTCGCGGCGAAGACGCTTGATTTTTACGAAAAGACGTTTGCCAGCCCCTTCCCCCTGCCCAAGATGGACATGGTCGCGATCCCCGACTTCAGCGCCGGCGCAATGGAAAACTGGGGTCTGGTCACGTACCGCGTCGTTGACGTGCTTATCGACGAGAAGACGAGTGGCGCATCCGTCAAGCAGCGTGTCGCCGAGACTGTGCAACACGAGCTCGCACACCAGTGGTTCGGCAATCTGGTGACCATGGATTTCTGGGACGGCCTGTGGCTGAACGAGGGCTTCGCGACATGGATGTCGTGGTACTCGTGCAACGTGTTTTATCCCGACTGGAAGGTGTGGGAGGGGTATGTCACCGACACCCTCGCTTCAGCCCTCTCGCTCGACTCTCTGCGCAGCAGCCACCCGATCGAGGTGCCTGTCAAGCGCGCAGATGAAATCAATCAAATCTTCGACGCCATCTCGTATTCCAAGGGTTCCTGCGTCCTGCGCATGATCTCAAAGTACCTGGGCGAGGAAGTCTTCATGGAGGGGATTCGCAGATACCTCAAGAAGCACGCCTACGGCAACACGCAAACCGGCGACCTTTGGGCTGCACTAAGCGACGCCAGCGGCAAGAACGTCGAGGAGGTCATGGACATTTGGACCAAGCATGTCGGCTTCCCTGTCATCACCGTCACAGAGGGCCCCGATTCGATCCATGTCAAGCAGAACCGCTTTCTGCGCACAGCCGACGTAAAGCCAGAAGAGGATACGACGCTCTGGCCCGTGTTCCTTGAACTGCGAACCAAAGACGGCGTAAACAAGAACTTGACGCTCACTACCCGCGAGGCTGACTTCAAGCTGAAGGACACCGACTTCTTCAAACTCAATGCAGACCACTCTGGAATCTACCGAACCTCGTATTCACCGGAGCGTTTAGCCAAGCTCGGAGAAGCGGCCAGGGCCGGCCAGCTTTCTGTAGAAGACAGGGCCGGTATGATTGCTGATGCTGGTGCTCTCGCTGTCTCCGGCTACCAAAAGACGTCGGGCATCCTGGCACTCCTCGACAGCTTCAAGAGCGAGTCGGAGTTTGTCGTCTGGCAAGAGATCGTCGCGCGCATCAGCGTCCTCCGCTCAGCTTGGACTTTTGAGGACAAAGCTGTCAAGGACGCACTCAAGGCCTTCAATCTTGAGCTCACTCAGAACAAGGCGCACGAGCTTGGTTGGACCTATTCCGATAACGATGGTCACATTGAGCAGCAGTTCAAGGCTATGATGTTCGGCTCGGCCGGTGTTGCCAAGGACGAGACCATTGTCAAGGCAGCCTTCGACATGTTCAACAAGTTCAAGGCTGGCGATGTCTCCGCAATCCACCCCAACCTGCGCAGCAGTGTTTATGCTATCGTCCTTGCCAATGGTGGCAAGGAAGAGGTAGGTTGTTCTTCCCAATACGGTATCTAATGGTGCTAACTCCTCGCAGTACGACGCTGTACTCGACCAAGCCATCCACGCCAAGACCAGCGACGAACGTAACACAGCCATGCGCTCGCTAGGTCGTGCCAAATCTCCTGAGCTGATACAGCGCACACTTGCGCTGAGTGTCAGCGAGGACGTCAAGGCACAGGACATCTACCTACCCATCTCGGCACTACGGTCGCATCCCGAAGGCATTGAAGCTCTATGGAAATGGACGAAGGACAACTGGAGCGAGCTGGAGAAGAGATTGCCACCCAGCTTGAGCATGCTTAGCTCAGTCGTCTCCATCACCACTTCCAGCTTTACCAAGCGGGAACACATCAAAGATATCGAGGCTTTCTTTGCTGATAAGAGCACCAAGGGCTATGATAAGGCGCTTGCACAGAGCATAGATGCTATCAGCGCGAAGGCCGCTTGGGTTGAGCGCGATTCGGAGGACATCAAGACCTGGTTGAAGCAGCACAAGTATCTATAGAGGAGTTGGTTCCATCTACATACTTGAGCTTTTGTAAAAAAAACCATTTGGAATGATAGTGTACGATATGTGAGGACATGATCACCCGAGGTTGTTGAAAAGAATGGGCCTCGAATACTATGAAGAGATCTCTTCTGATCTTCATCGTGGCTCTTTAGATGGCTGGGCTCCTGGCTAGATAGGCAGCTAATTCGGATGAAAATTTCCATTTGCTTCTTGAGAAAGAGCACAACCGAAAATTATCGCATCGATGGTCCCAAGCATGCACCTTCGGGTCGGTCCTGATCCTGATGTCGTCAGCTACCGGTGTTCTGCAGGGGAATGGCGTGAAGTTCGAGCCCCCATCTGAAAGGGGCGTTGACTTTGTTGGGAGTCTTGTTCCTCAAGTCGTTAGACCCGGAGACAAAGATGGTGGGTTTGCCAGGAACGGCATTGGACACGAGGAAGCCATGATGTGTGTGCTCGTATTCGATCAGCTCCATCGAGAGGATACGGCAGGCAAAGACCAAGGGATGGAGTTGGAAGCACCCGGAATAGATAGCGACGTCTTCTTTGGAATCTTCACACCACGGTCACTGACGTTGAATTACAATGATGCGCTCGCTCTGATGGTCACGTGACACACTAGCAGCCGATAAACGTCAGCCTTGTGCGCGGAACCGGGATCAAGGCCTCAACAACATGTGAAAGCTGCGGGATCGAGCATCCAAGCTTGAATGATAATTATTGTTATAACGGTCGACAACCGGACATGTGGCATCTGCACATCACACCACCTCTCAGAGACCTTCGCTACGTTTACAGACCACGTTGCTGGGAATGAACACCGCCCATACCTCGGTGCTGGATTCTGAAGTGCCGCCGCCCGCCGTTTGCGCCCACCATGGCGCAAGATACAGAACCCCCAGACGGGCAGCTCGATGTGCCGGCCGCCTCGGACATCGAGGCCCTCGAGCTGTTCCGCCGCTCGCCGCATCCGTACCACCGTCGCCGGGCTGATCGCAGCGCCCAGACGTCCGAGTCGTCGACGAGTCATGATTTCTTGCGCATGAGCTTGCGGCCTTCCAATGGCACGAATCCCGACGAGGATGGCGGGAGGAGAAGGAAAATCTCGCAGTCGCCGAGCGAGAGTGGCACGGAGGCGGACGACGAGGGCTACGGGTTCATAAAAGCGCTTCCAGCGCCCCCGCTGCGGCCGCACAAGGGGCTGCGCGACGTGCGGGGGCCGGGCTTGGATGGCGCTGCGAGTCCGCTTTGGACACCCTCGTTCGCGGATGAGGAGGAGCGCAGGTTTTCAAAGGGGTATCTGATCGTGAAGAAGGGCGCCCAGAGGATCGGGGACACCGGAGAGCCGTCGCCGACAGATGCGGAGGCCAAGGCTGCGCGGCAGAAGTATCTCAAGAGGAGGCGGAACGAGGTGGTGAGGAGAGTGACGGAGACGGCGCTGTTGGGGGGGATCGGAGTGCTCGCTGTGGGTGGGTGTGGGTGTTGGCAGAAACTGCTGCAATGGCATCGAGGTGGGTATACACGATGCATCAATCGAGCGACATGGGTATGACAATGCTAAGACATGCCAGTGGAATTGCTCTCCCACGTCCTAGTCATGGCTGCGATACTGAGCCTGTACCCTCTCAGGCTGTTCCTCTACTCGTGGAAACGATCACCACCATCCACCCTCCAACTCCGCCAACGCATACACATACCCGCAGCCTTCGATCCTGCACCCGTACTATACCCCGCCGTGCTGCCCGTTTTGATTTCGATTTCCCTTTTCGCATCCTATCAGAAACCGCTGTTCCCCAACATTCTCCTAGGGCTGGCGGCAGTACCATCTCGACTGATACCGTACGGAAGCTCCCCACTTGGATATTCCACCACCCATTGGCTTGTGTCTATACTGCCTTTAATAGCCTCGGAGAGGACGGATATACCTTCGAGGCTGTTAGCTTCCATGCCTCATGACCCGAAACTGCTGCCTCCGCCAGACCGGGGGCTGCATCCGGAGCTGCTTGTCACGTTGTTTCCGCTCCACCAGGCACTTCTCCCACCACTGCATTACCTCACCACGACAAGTTTGCTTCCGGCAGAGCTCCATCTTCTCTCGATCGGTTTGATCAACCTTCTTCTCTTCACAGACTCACCACAGGCCGGCATTCTGAATATCTTGCTCTGGCTCGGAGGCTTGGGCGTCTTCGTGCTCTGCGGGAAAGTGCTCAAGTGGGGTGTCGCACTGGCACGTGTCCCGCGATGGAGATTCAGACGTGCAGGTCATATCATCGGAGCGCAGCACTCGTTCCTTCAAATCCTGAACGAGCGTCTGAAGCCTATTCGATCCAGTAGCACATACAGGACCATTTCGGACAGCGACGCAGACGAGGACGAACCGATCATCAAGCAGCCATTGAAGAAGGTGAGGAGCTTGAAGGTGCACGTCTTGGACTCGTTCAGGGAGAACAACTCTTCGGCGAACGGGGAGGTGCAGTCAGCGGTGGAGACGAAAAAGATGGGTCTCGAAGAGCAGGCGAAGGTCGATTCGCCCACCTCGGTTTCCAGACGACGGAACACGCTACCAAGTCTCCCATCGCAGACGAATGCAACCCACCAAGCCGATGAGCAACATGGCCACAGCCGAAGACGGGCCAAGTCAACGGCGCAGTCTTTTCTTTCCCTTACCCCCACGCAAGCGCTCACGAGAAAGTGGGTCTACGCTAGCTACTTCTACCTCGTCGTTGCCACGTTGATCCTCGGACCTATACGCCATGTCATCGGCAGATACGCCCTCCACGGCCATGAGCCGTTTGGTTGGGCAGTCAGCTACCTTTTCGGCAACATGCAGCCTCTCCGCTTCCAAGTCTTCAACTGGGATCTGAACTGGTGGATCGCATTGCCCCAGCTCTTCGACGCCGACGAAATGGAATGGGCTCGGCATCTCAGCGCCGCCGAGCACCTTCGCCGGGTCGTCGTCGGTGAAGCCAACGTCCGGCTCCTCCTTTGCGCCTACTGCGCCGCCATCATCGCCATCGGTCTCATGGTCGTCTTCAGCCTCTCGGCCGTTGTCGAGGTCGACACACGCCGCAAAGTGTTTCACGGGACCATGGTTGCTATGCTGCTGCCGACCATATACATCGACCCCTGCTTCGTAGCTCTGGCTCTCGCTCTCGTGCTGGCCATCTTCCTCCTGCTCGACCTGATCCGCGCATCCCAACTCCCACCGCTCTCGGGACCCATCGCAACCTTCCTCACACCCTACGTCGACGGCCGAGATCTCCGCGGCCCCGTCGTCGTCTCGCACATCTTCCTCCTCATCGGCTGCGCGATCCCTCTCTGGCTCTCGCTCGCCGGTGTCCCACGAAGCGGCGAAGAACCATGGCAAGGCTGGAATGTCGCCTCTCGCGACGTGGGCATGATCTCGGGCGTCGTGTGCGTGGGCATGGGCGACGCCGCCGCTTCGCTCATCGGACGCCGGTACGGGAGGCGGAAGTGGCCGTGGGCGGGCGGGAAGTCCTTTGAAGGGTCGCTTGCCTTTGCGGTCGCCGTTACCTTGGGACTCGTTCTTGGGAAGGCGTGGTTGGCGGTCGGCTGGGGACATGATGCACCGCACAGGGGACCGGTGGACTGGGTCGTTGACGGGAGCTTTGTGGTGGGCAAAGCGGCGCTTTGTGCGGCGGGCGCGAGCTTGGAGGAAGCGGTTCTCACGGGTGGGAATGACAATGTGATTGTGCCTGTGGTGCTTTGGGTGCTGGTTCGGGGGGTCAGGCTCTAGGTTTCTCGAGCGACATGTCAGCCTCGTCTTGGTCGCGGGATGGGTGGGTGTCGGGCGTGAGGACGTCAGCGGCTCTTTTCCCACCCCGTGAGAGTGTGGAGTAGCCATGGGTCTTGAGAGTCCAGTGATTGGCATAGCGTAGCATGGCATAGCATATCATAGCATAGCGTAGCGTAGCATGGCATGGCGCTCCGGTGTCTCTAGAATGTCCATCTTGGACGTGGGGTTTGAGATGGCAAAGTAGGGAGGATGGGAATCTGAATGATGCATGACTTGTTGATTGACTCGGTTTCATTTTTCTATCTAGGGGGGGAGGGGGGGGCTGATGGGTCTGTATCATGGCAGATGCACGTGGGTGGTGGGCATGGGTCAGGTGTGAGACATTGGGCGGTGGGTGGATGCAGGAACGGACGGCGGTCGGGTTTGGAGTTGAGCACTTGGGAGGGCGAGCTGTGCGGCGCAGTGTTGAGGCTCTGGGAGCCTTTGCAAGTGTGTGTATGTGTGAGTGTGTGTATGTGTGAGTGTGTGTATGTGTGAGTGTGTGTATGTGTGTGTGTGTGTGACTCGAGGGGGGTACCAGGCTTCCAAGACCGGACGCCGGTGACGGGCCATGTATGCGTCTGTACGCGTTGGAGGAAAGCACGAGTGACTTTTCACCCGTCACCCGCCCGGGCTGCGGACGAGGCCGAGTGACCAGGCTCCGTGTGCCGGATCGAAATGCGTCGGTTTGCCACCACTGCGCAATCATCATCATCATCGCAAAGCATCGGATCTGGTGGTGGTGCTCATCGTGTCCGCAGCATTATGACGCCATCACCGTCCACCAGGCACAGCAAGTCTAACGAGGGGCTTGCGCGTGCTAGTGTTTTGGAAATGGGCGGCAGAACCGGCCGGCGCTGGTAGTCACAGCTGTCCCGTCCACCTTTGCAACAGCATGTACCATGCAGATAGGTATCCCGTCGTTGCGCGGTGGACAGGCCGCTCCGGCAGTCTGGAACGTACTATGTACATGGTGCATACATGCCGATCACGTCTTGCAGGAGGGGGGAGGGGATCTGCGTCACGTGCGGCCGGTGGAGCAGGCACCCTCACCCCATCTGCACCGGCACTCCACGACATGCGAGCGATAGGAGGGAGGAGTGCTATGCATGCAGGGCCGCGGGCGCAGAGAGGGCTCCAAACCGGCGATGCGGGTGTCGCGGTGATTGGCCGGGCAGGCTGCGCGGGCACCCGAAACAGAAAGCTTGGATGCGATGCGGTTGCCTGATTTTGCATCTTGGGGAGGGGGGTGAAGGGGGCCCCTCTGGTGGGTGAGGGGGATGGTGGCGGGCTGCGAGTGAGTGGTTGTGGGTGGCACAGGGCAGCCACCGGGCACGGCCAATGGCGCGCCAGCGTGGTGGGCGACGTTGTGTTGGGGGTGCGGAGCGCGGAGGTCAGACGATAGGGCGCTGGCTGGGCGGGAGAGGGCAGCGGTCGTCGAAAGGCACGGGGGCGCGGCGAGATGCTGTGCGGAGTCTTGAAAGACGCGGGAGTCTTGGACCGAGGCCGGTGATGTGATGCCGTCTTGCTTCCTCCTCCTTGTTCCCTTTTCCATCACTGCCACGGCTGCTGCTGCTGCTGCTACTGCTGCTATTTCTACTACCGCTACTGCTTCTGCTACTGCTGTTGCTACTGCAGGTAGCCCGCCTGCCCCCCCCAGCTCACGCCCGCGACTCGCCATCCGCTATCGCGTGCGATAACGACACCGCTAGTCCGCATCGGGCCGCTAGCGCCCTTCAAGCTCGGTGAGTGACTCTCGTCACGACAACGACAGCGCCTTTTGCGTCGTCCCCCTTCGACAGCGCTGCAGACCTCTCTTCTTCTCCTTCTGCTTCTCCTTCCTCCTCTTCGTCCCGCTCCCTGTGCCGCTTCTGTTCCCGTTTTCGCATCCTCACTCCCATTCCTCTTCGGTTTCTAATCTCCAGCCAGCTATCTAGGTGCTCTCCTCTGGCTGCCTGCCGCCACCCTCATTCGTTACCCCGACCAGCCAACCCTCGACGTTCAGGCACACGCTCCCCGCCCCTCGACCTTGGCACACACACACCCCCCCGCCGGTCCATGTGCAACGCGCTTACACCCTCGCTGTATCCGCATCTCCGCTGGTAGTCTTCCGTCCGGCATACCTCGAGAAGGTCCAGGACCGGGGCTGGGCATCCAGCGCCGCCATCATGGCAGCTCCCTCCCACAACCCGCAGCGGCCGCGCAGGTCGTCGCCTGGCTCCGCCGACCAGATCATCGGCAAGTACAAGCGGATGGACCACATTGGAAAGGGTAGCTTCGCAGAAGTCTACCGCGGCATCCACATCGTACGTCCCATTTCCTGCCCAGCATCCGCACGCTTTTTTGACGGGAACTTTGCTGACACGACGGACGCGCAGGAAAAGCGGCAGTCGGTCGCCATCAAGTCGGTCAACATGGGAAAGCTGAACAAGAAGCTCAAGGACAACCTCGTGTCCGAAATCACCATCCTGCGGAGCCTGCACCACCCCCACATCGTCGCGCTCATGGACTGCCAGGAGACGCCGTCGCGGATGCACATCATCATGGAGTTCTGCGAGCTCGGGGATCTGTCGGGCTTCATCAAGAAGCGCAACGATCTGGAGAACCACCCGCAGACGCAGCGCATGATCGAGAAGTACCCCAACCCGGCCGTGGGAGGTCTGAACGAGGTGATTGTCCGCCACTTCGCAAAGCAGATGGCCAGCGCCCTCGAATTCCTGCGGTCCAAGAACTACATCCACCGCGATCTCAAGCCGCAGAACCTCCTGCTGAACCCGTCGTCGCTGTACTACTCGCAGACCGGCTCCATAGAGAGGATGCCTCTGGCCGCCGACGCCAACTCGCTGCTCCCCGCCGCCGGCATAGAATCGTTGCCCATGCTCAAGATTGCCGACTTCGGCTTCGCCAGGGTCCTTCCCACAACCTCCCTGGCCGAGACGTTGTGCGGCTCCCCCCTGTACATGGCTCCCGAAATCCTGCGATATGAAAAGTACAATGCGAATGCCGATCTCTGGTCGGTGGGGACGGTCCTGTACGAGATGGTGTGCGCTCGGCCGCCGTTTAGGGCGAACAACCATGTCGAACTTCTGAAGAAGATTGAAGATCGCAAGGACCACATCAGGTTCACCGAGGGTGTCGCAACCAGCAGAGCCATGAAGAACCTGATTCGCGCACTCTTGAAGCGCAAACCCACCGAACGAATGTCGTACGATGCCTTTTTCTCGGATCCGGTCATTCGCGAAGAGATTCCGGGTCTGGTCGAAGAAGACCTTCCCCAAGCTGCAGACCCGGAGCCGATGCCGATCGTGCAGAGCAAGCGAATCCAGAAGATGCCGATCGAGATGGAACGACGAACGTCACAAGGCCCGTACTCGCAATCCCCTCGCGACAGAAATTCGTACGGCACAACCCCGCCTTCTCGACCGTCTTCTCACCCGACATCAAGGCCACACTCGGGCACATCTCCACAGACGCTGGCGAGTCGGAGGATGAGCAACACCCCCCTTGAACAACAGCAACAGCCACCTCCACGCGAGCGACGTCCGACCCTCACAAATGCTGCCACAGCACCCGTCCGGCCTGCGACTATGCAAGACCAAGAGCTGGCGTCGGCGGGTAGACGCCGGGTGTCCCGGGACGAGCAGCCACCTGCGTCTGGTCTGAAGGAGCATCTTGCCCGAGAGCGCAATCCGCAGCGGCCGGACCTGGCGATGCGAGAAGCTGCAGAGCGTGCGGCTCAGGATACTGCGCTCGACGAGGGTTTTGTCTTTGTGGAGAAGCGGCGCGTGGAAATCGATGCTCTGGCGGATGAGATTGCCGCGAGTCCGCAAACTGCGAGGGACCGGTTGACCACGAGGGAGACTGCCATGAAGCGCCGAGCAACCACCCAAGGATCGCCGACCTCGGTGACGGGCGCGACGGTTCCTTCACGGGCGATCCAGATCCAACAAAAGCAGACCAACGTCCACCAGCGCACCGGCTCGTACGAGCGCAAATACCGCCCCAGCTTCGAAAGCGCGACATCGGCTCTGTCCAAGGCTATGAACATGGTCAATATTCGCGGTCTGGGTATCTCCCCGCCCATGATGAAGGGTATCTCCCCGCCTCAGGGCCATGCTGGCTTTCCCGTCTATCCTACCGCCCAGAGCAGCATCCTGCTGGTTGGAGATGGTGGGAAAATTGCAAACCGGGATGAGGATGCCGCCGCTATCAAGAAGATCGAGCAACTTGCCGAGTTGAGCCATGTCGTGTATGGTTTCGCCGAAGTCAAGTACAAGCAGCTTGTTCCGGTTCCCCCGAGTGATCAGGGACTCGGCATTGGCCGCACTGGCATGAGGAGGCTGGAGCAGGAGGAGGAGGATGATGATGATGATGATGAAGACGACGAGTTGACACCGGAGACTATCCTGACCATTGCGGAAGAAGCACTCGTCCTCTACGTCAAAGCTCTTACCATGCTCAACAAAGCCACCGACATCACCGGACGTGCGTGGGCTCGCATCAGGCACGGCCAGGCTTCGGACGGTCTGCGCGATCGAATGGAGAATGTGGTCAACTGGGTTCGTGATAGGTTCAACGAGTGCTGCACCAAATCGGAGATGGTTGCACGCAAGTTGAAGCAAGCTCAGGTGCTGCTCCCTCTGGATCACCCCAGCCACCCCAACAACCGGTCAGAAGACTCCGGATCCGCGACCACATTTGGCTCTGCGGAGAACATCCTCCTGACGACCGGGGTCACGGCCGAGAAGTTGATGTACGAACGATCCCTCGAGATGAGCAGACAGGCCGCTGTCAACGAGCTGGTTGGAGCCGACCTGGAAGGCTGCGACCTGAACTATTGGACCGCCCGACGCTTGTTGGAAGCCATCCTCGAGGACGAGAATGACTCGTCCAGCCGCAGGTTCGATGGCGAAGAGATTGACGGGCTCGAGTCTGAGGATCGCAAGTCCATTCAAATGCGTAAGCCCAATCCCGGTTTCATTTCAAGCTGATCACAACTGACAGGAAGCAGTTCTCAAGACCATGAATGAACGCCATCGCATACTCAAGGAGAAATTGGCTTCTCGGAAAGCTGCAAAGGCTCAGAAGCGAACGTCCATTACCAGCGCACCGGCGCCTTATCCGTCCGCCCGCAGTTCACCTTCGTCACACGGTACTGCCAGGTGATCGGATCGACCGCCGAACGAAAACATACGGCCAGTGATGTCTTGAGAACACACTGCAGCATCAGCATTCGCAAGCAAAGCATTGCATCATACGGCGTTCACTTGGGAGATCCGTCCAACCATCATCAGACAGACCTCTCATTCTTCCTTTTTCTTTTCCCTTTTGGTTCCATGCTTTTGTAGCATGCTCACCATTGTTCATCGCGGTCACCCTTGCATGTCACGAACATCGCTGTCTGGTTAGCAGGCGCTTCGGGGTTAGGGTTGTCTTCGGCGTAAGCCCCTCTCCGCTCTCTCTCTCTCTCTCTCTCCTCAGTGGCGGGGACTTGTTCGGCCTGACTTGCAACGATACCGGAATTCCACCGTGAGGGAACGTGCATGTGGAGCTCTCGTGGAGTTTTGGGGCTGCTCCTTTTCATCTTTCGTTTTGGTACACTTTCGATGCTTGAGTTGATTTGGCTCAGGCCTTTTTTCCTAAAGGATTTCATGGGGCGTCGTGTTTCGATCATCATGATGTCGTAGGCGTCATTTGGTAGGGAGGGGTGGGATTGGATGCATGGGAGGGTGGGTGCTTTTTAGGGGTTGGATTGGAATTATACCATGGATGGCTAAGCCTTAGATTGACACGTCAGTGGAACCCCAACGATACGCATCTCAAGTGGATGGTTTGAATCGGAATGGCGAGGAGAACATACGGATAGGCGGGTAGCATACTAGCAGTCTAGGTGATACCTCTGACGGAATGAATATACACACGGTGAAAGGAACGAACACTCCAGATTTCCTGTACCATCAGATGCGAAGAACGAGGAGCTGACGGGAAGTGCCGCGGCGCATGATCTTCTGTCCAAGGGATATCCAGGCATCGCGACGAGTGGCTTCCAGCTGATCCTCATCCCACATTTTATTGGCCACAAAGTTTGATAACGCATGATGCAAGGCACAACTTTCGGAGACTGATTTGGCAGCTCGAGGTATGCACCGTATCGCAGTCTACCCCTGCGCCGTCTGATAGGCTGAAGGTTGCGAAACTGATCGACCGCTTTCTCCACCCCCGGATCTTCAACGGCTCGCTTGGATCCGCCGCACCCGTCCGCCGTTGAAACACATCCCCACCTCTCCTCCCTCCTTTCATGGGAGTTCTCTCTCTCTCTCTTCACTCCTACACTTTGACTGCATGCGTGCTGTGTGAGGAAGAGCTATACTCACCCGATAAACAGAGCGCCAAGAACAGTCGATGTGTGTTGGATCCATAACAGCTGAACAAACAGGGTTAAGACAATAATGGGCCTCGGCATCTTGGACGATAGGAAGCTCGAGCACGTCCCTGGTAAGCAACGGAACTGTGGGGTGTCTTCTAGCAGAGCAAGGCTGATGTCGGTTGCGCTTGTGTGTAACTGCAGGGACGGCAAATGTGCTCCAAGCAGAGGGGCTGAGGGCCGGCGAGGAAGGAAGCGGGCGGGATGCTCGGCTCAAGTACGATGGGTCGGGCAGGTTTTTACTTGTGCCGCAGCCTTCGGATGATCCTAATGATCCTCTTGTATGCTTTCCGTTTGACGCCTTCTCTTCCCTTTCCCATCGACGACCGTCCAGCCTGTCCCACCTTGAAAAATCAACAACAATGGAACCTCAAGCTGACGAGTTTGGGAACAGAACTGGCCCCTGTACAAACGCGACATCATCACCTCCCTCCTCTCCCTCTTCGCCGTCCTGGCCTCCACCCTCTCCCCCCTCCTCGCCGCAGACACCGCGTCCCTGGCCTTCTACTTCGACCGCACCTTCACCGACATGGCGCTCCTGACCGGCTACCACCTCCTCGGCGTTGGACTCGCCGGGTTCCTCTTCGTCCCCTCCGCGCGCATATGGGGGAAGCGCCATGTCTACCTCTTCGGCGCCTTCGTGGTGATCGTGTCGAGCGCGTGGGGCGGCGCGAGCGGGAAGAATTACAAGAGTCTGCTGTGGGCGCGCATCTTCCAGGGTGTGGGCTTGGCCCCGTTCGAGGCCCTGGTCAACGCGTCGGTGGGCGACCTGTACTGTGTGCACGAGCGCGGGGTGAGGATGGCGGGGAGCAACTTCATGGTGTTTGGGGGTGCGTTTTTCACGCCGGTGCTTGTCGGGAAAAGTGAGTGTCTTTCCCCCATTGGAAGAAAAAACCCGCATGGAACGATGGATCGATCATGGACGCTGACGGGGTGTTCTTTTTCCCCTTGATTTGTAGTCTCCTCGGTGATGGGATATCAGTGGACGTTTTATCTCGTGGCGATTTTCGCCGCCGCGTTGGCGCCGTTGCTGGTGCTGTTCTGTCCTGAAACGGCGTATAGGAGGGAGGGTAGGTTCGACATCGACACCATGGGGAATCTTATCGAGGGTCCGGCGCCGGGCGCGAGGGGGGGCGAGACGCCGCGGACCAGCGCGACGGCATCGGGCGAGATGGAAAGAGATGAAAAGAAGATTCATCAGGAAGAAAGCGTGCAAGACGATGCGATGGTGGCGGGGGCGGTGGTGGTGCCCGAGAAGGTAAGCTGGAGGCAAAGTCTCAAGCCTTTCAACGGGAGGAAAACAGACGAAGGGTACATCAACCTACTCCTCCGACCCTTTCCCCTTTTCTTCCATCCCGGAATCCTGTGGGTACGTTTCCCCTCCAACCTCCGTCTCCAACTCACAAGCACCCTCGCACCCAACCGCTAACACGGTCCCAGGCCTGCCTCATCCAAGGCACCCTGATCGGCTGGACGGTCATGATCGGCGTGGTCCTCGCCGGCATAATGCTCGGCCCGCCGCTCTGGTTCAGCGAAGTGGAAACCGGCTACATGTACACGGGCGCCTTCGTCGGCGCCCTCTTCGGCTTTGCCCTCTGCGGCCTGATCTCGGATTCCTCGGCCAAACTCCTCACGCGACTCAACCGCGGCGTCTACGAGCCCGAGTTCCGCATGTTCCTGGTGATCCCGCAGATGGTGCTGGGATGCGCGGGCCTGTACGGGTTCGGATGGACGGCCGCGGATGCGGCGAGGTATGGCTGGCTGTGGCCGGATTTCTTCTTCGGCGTCGAGGTTGCGGGCATGGTTTGTGGGGCGGTGGCCTCGGCCTTGTATATCGTCGATGCCCATCGTGAGTCTCCGAGAGTCGCTTTTGCTCCTCCCAAAAGGGAATGCGGATAATGCGCATGGCTCGCTGACCGACCGAAACAGGCGACATGTCCGTCGAGGGCTTCACCTGCCTCCTCGTCTTCAAGAACCTCATCTCCTTCGGCCTGACCTTCAAGGGCTTCGACTGGATCGTCCAGGGCGGCATCAGGCCCGTCTTCATCGCCATCGCGAGCGTCCAGGTCGCCATCTGTATGCTTACGGTGCCCATGTGTACGTCTCCCTTTATTGTTTTTCGAAAAGAAAAAACTCACCCCTCCCCCCTCCCCCTTTCTTTTTTCTCCGAAACCCCTGTTGCTGTGAATCGTGTGGGAGTCGTGATGGCTGATTTTGTACGTACAGATGTCTTTGGCAAAAAGAATCGCTCCTTCTTCCATAGGCACGCCGTTTTCTTCAAGGGTCCCGATCGGATTGCTGCGGCGATTTATGGCGTGTTTGGCGTGAAATGAAGTGTGGGTTGGGATGGTTGGGAAGGGATGGGCTGCGTGCGTGCACATATTGTATAATTGAGCTCCATGGTTAATGATTAGTTGCGAAATCCATATTTGCATTCCTTTCTGCAATTCCTCCCACAGGAAAGCGACGAACTGACGCAAAAACAGGAGAGAGCTACCAGAGGGTCGTTGTCATAGGGCAAAAATGAGTTTGCAAAGGCAAAAAGAATCACTTCCGACACCGGGAATCGAACCCGGGCCTTGCCGGCACTACAGAGAGTGAACTGCCCTTGATGAGAGCGGCAAATCCTAGCCACTAGACCATATCGGATGTTGTTGTTGTTATTGAATTATGGAAGCTTTGAAGCCCAATGAATATATATATCTAACAGCTTTAAGGGAAAGTCAAAATCCTGATATCAAGGTTGACAGGTGTTGAAGAGAAGAAACCGGCGGAGAAGCAGTCCCGGATGTGGATGCGGGAAGGTGCGGGTGAATCACGGCAGGTGAAAATTTCGTGTGGGGGGTGACGACCCACTCACGGAGCATAAAATTTTGCGAGAGCATACATAGTGTACCACCGCAACAAAAGATTTTCTTAAAAGTACGTAAACAAGTCAATATCCTCATTATGAAGCAAACGATACTGGCTTTGGAAAAATTCAGAATAATTTGCAATGTCGAGATACCTGCATCTCGGAAAGCTTACGGGTAACGAACGACTGGAGTTCAGTGAGCTGCCGCATCTTCATCCAACCATAATTCGCTGAAGGGAAATACGGAGTCTGTTTCGGGGAGAGATCGAATCGGTTTGGAGGAGGACAATTTGGTATCGTGCGGTTGAGGTAGTGGGTGGTGCTTTGGGAACTGCAATCATTCATGTGCGAGCGACGACGAACGGAGGCACCGATGGGAAATATCGTATAGAGAAGGTGTAGGAAATAGATGGGGAGATGGGGAAATTTTCCACTGCCGTCACTCTGCGACTGGCGTGTCGGCGCGTTGCGGTGCTGCCTTCACGTAGGGGGTTAGTCCTAGCAGTCGCATCCCGTTCTCCAGCACTACGCGCGTTGCTGCATATAGGGCGATGTAGCCGGGTGTGAGGGAGTCTTCGCTCTTCGCTTCCTCATCTTCTGCCTCTGTCGCTTCTGCCTCTGCAGCCTCTTCTCCCGGCTCTACAGTTTCCACGGCCGGTTCTTCGTCTTCGTCGTCCTCGTTCAGGCACTCGGCTAGCTGCTCAGTGACGCTGGCCAGATACGTTACAATCGCAGCAGGCTCGAGAGACTGATACGTAGCATGTGTAACTTCGGGATATTGTGCCAGTATGCGCAGAAGATTCGCCGGAGTGTCGTCCGCAAGCTCGTCGTAATCTCCGTCCGAGAGTTGCGTGGTGATGCTACGGCCATTGAGGATTTCGCCGAGCTTGACATACCAGTATTGCAGGTCCGGTCCCGTTCCAGGTTTGAAGGTAGCCATTGCGCTCGTGTCGAAGGAATGCGCAGTTGCTGTGCGGGCGGAGAGTTCGTGGGCGAGGAGTGATGCCACGCCGAGAGCTTTCCCGCCGTCTGCGGGACTACCGAATATCTCTGCCTTCTCCTTGTCTGCCTCAAGTGCTGTCACCACGGCTTCTTCGCATTGACTGATGATGGCTTGGGGCCTGTATCCCTTGCCTAATTTCTCGGACATCTTCGACACTTCGCTGAACTTGAGGTGTTGGACTTTGCTTGCGAGGTCCTCCATGCCAATCGTCTTCAGGATACAACGGACGTGTGTGAAGTGCACGCCATGGTCATTAGCCGCAACAATGATCATCTTGTCGAACTCATACTTCCTTGACCGTTCGATCACAGCCGCCAAGTCTCGAAGAAGATAGGTAGTCGCTCCCGTTCGGTCGCGGATGATGGCCGTACCTGCCTTCAGTCCATAGTCCTGCATGTGAACTACCCACGCACCGGCACTCTCTTTGCACACCTCCTTCTCTTTCAGCAACTGCTCAACTTCAGCCATCGTCTCAGGCTTGACTTGCGATTCCCCGGTGTACTCATCGAATTGGACGCCCAGCTCTGCGTAGAAGTCCTTGTAGTTCTCGGTATTTGCATCGCGTACGCGAGTCCAGAACGCAAGGGCTTCCTCGTCGCCGTCTTCGAGCTTCTTGGAAGCAGCATTGCGCTCAGCGTAGATGCCGCGGTTCTCAATCTCGGCCTGAGCCTCGCCTTCATCTTGCCCGTTCTTTGCTGCTTCATCTCGGGCATGTCTGCTAGCGGCCATCTCTGGCTGGAAAAGCTCTTCGATTTGGTGGTACACGTCGAGTAAGTGTCCGACGGGATCGGCTTGGTACGCATCCTCGTTTCCAAATCTCTCCCAGCCGACTTTGAGGAGTGCGATTGGCTTGCCCCAATCTCCGAGGTAGTTGATCCTCGTAACGTCCCACTCGAAGGCTTCGTGGATTCTACTTACGAATTCGCCGATGATGGTGCTACGTAAATGCTTCCCCTGGAATTCACTGGTGATGTTGGATGAGGAGAACTCCACGACCAGCTTTCTGCGACCATCTTCAGGATTTGAAGGGTTCTTCAGATTCAAAGACGAGCCGTTACCAAACGTACGCTTCCGATCGAGAATGTAAGGTATGAAAAGCCGCGGCAGCATATCAGGACTGAAAAATATCCTCAGATGGACTCCTTCGTAGATAGGGAGAGGAAAAAGAGGATGGTCTGTTGGGAACTTGTTCAGATTAGCGCGCTACGTAACAGGTGGTCAGGGGGTTTGTGATAGGTTGTAGATTCTTGCTCACCCTTTTCATCAAGTCGGGAGCAAATTCGTTCGGTTTGACTCCTGGACAAAGTCTTGGTAGAGTTACAGTCAAATCTCCGTTGGAGAGATTGTTGGGCCATTGGATAGAACGGTAGGCAAAGTCTGGCTCACAATCGAGGAGGCCGGAAAGAAGGTCGGCGAGGAGAGAACGGCATAGGTGTAGAGGGTTGTTCAAGATGTCTGCCCCGCTGTATTGCACCTTCGGTGCTCCCAATGAAAGTCTGTGGAGATAAGGCTCAAGATCGGCAAGGCTTAGTGCCGCCATTGCCATGGGTAAAACTCCCTTGTAGCTCTATGGCCCTATCGTCGTAGGTCGAACTGATAATTTGGTGCCTTCTCAAGCTAAGCGGTCTGGATAGAGATGAGGAAGTATACGGTAGAGAAGAGGCGTCTGGAAAGACTTTTTGCCGTTACCAGCCCTCTCGTGTTTGCCACCCAATCCAGAGCCTCAGCCTTGTCGCAAGATGTGCCACGTTGTCTAGGCGGCAGCCTTCGTGGTGATTCCGGATTGGCAGACATGATGCATGCAGCCGCGTGTAGGTAACCATGACCGCAGCTCGTGCTCTTTGTCTCTACGAATGAAATCTTCATAGGTCGTGGAATGGCGGTTGTACTTTCCTGATCAATGAGTTGTCATTCCCGCAAAGCTATAACAGTAACAATAAGGATGAAAAATGTGAGTTTAGAAGGTCTGAATTCTAAGATTTTTTTTCATCCAACTGAGTTCGGATACAGTTATAATTCAACAGGGAAGTAATGAGAATAAGGAGTATGAGATCCATGGACGGTCCACTAGTAAGTCGGAGCTAGACTGAATTAGGATTACGATATATACGAGCAATGCCCCACCGCTTCTCTCAACCCCATGACTTTCTCGCCTTGGTAACCGTAATATTGCAGGGAACTTCATATTTTTGGTTCTAGATTGTCTTCCAAGTCAATTGTTCGCAAATTCTGCTGCCAGGCCCAATCTATCTACACGGGTGGTATCCTCGGGAAACAAAAGGAGTGTAGAAGTGATTGTAACAGGTGACAGATTTTGTATTGGCTCCAGGCGAGCTTCAAAGAGAATTATCTGTGCCCGTTTTATGGTTCTGTCACTGCATGAAGTGTACTGTCACTTAGGGTCACGCCCCAAACACCGTTCCATTTATATACCACATCTATCTTATGTACACACGAGCCTCTCACATTTCCGTTAACTCTGTGCCACTCATTTCAGTCAAACCTAAAGGAGGCGGAGTTGAACTACTCCTTGTTCGAATTTTGTGCACAGAGTACCATTCCGAAAGCCATATTGTAAACCTGACAAGGCTTCCTTGAATCAAATGTGCGTATGCAGTGATCCATTTCCACCAAGAACGCTGACGAAATCGACCGCTTGCTACAAAGAGCATACATTGTAGCACTATTGTGATCGCTGTAATAGATATCACGAATGTAGCCGTGTTCCTTTCAAAGTAAAATACCGGCTGAGGTATGGCAAAAAATGCACTGACGATGGCAACTGGAGAAACGGCAAGTACCATCATCCCGGAAATGAATCCATTAATTTCTGCAGCTTTGTTGCTCTCCAGTGCCAGGCGTAGTTGGAGGACTTGTGCCGAAGTTTGGCATTGCTGTTCAAGTGCTTCGAGTCGCTTCTCAAGATTTAACAACGCCTTTTCGACGTCTCCAAGTTCTCGAAATATTTCGTTTATTTCACCAAGACATCCCTCGATGTGCTGCTTGCTTTTAGGTGTGGAAGAACTTTGGTCGTCAAAGTATGCAATATCTCCTTTGGAAGATACGAACTGGTCCCATACCGCGTTCGTCTTTCGGAGGTGTTCCAAGAGTGTTTGGATCAGGCGAAGGGTCTTATGTGTCCATTCGAAAGTTTGTACCATTTCTTCATTCTCTTTCAAGCTTGGGCCAGAGGCTTTTGGGAATGATAGATTGCCCTCGGTGTATCCGTGTATGATATTTTCAAGAACACGGATCAAGCCAGACCATTCGTTACGAACTTGGCCGATGCGAAGCCTCAAGACACTGACAAAATATTCCCTCGGGTTCCAGAATGGGAGGTTCGCATCCATAGACTCAGCCCATGCAATGGGGTCGATATTAATACCGTCATAGTCGAACATGTCCTCGTCTAGTTCACTGTCCGGATCGAATCCAGTATCTTCAAAGCAATACGCTATCCACCTTTTCTCTTCTGTACCACATATTGCCACAGAAACGTGAGCTTCATATAAGTAAAAATTGCCGTTTTGCTGCGCTCCCGGAAACTCGTGAATCAAGAAGGACAAATCACGTCGTACTCGAGCCGTGACGTTTGCTTCAGCTGAAGGTGGGGCATAACTTCTCAAGGCGTAGTAAGGAATATTGAACTCCATTTCAAAATTATGGTAGCTTCTAACCTATCACCCTGTCAATGAAAATTCTTGGTAACGCAAGATTCTTCGAGACAGGTGAACGCCATCTAATTACCGGGATTTTCACTCTCAGTGATGTCTGAAGCGTTACGTGTTTCCAAACTGCGTCTTTTATCGTCTGAGTTTGATGGAGGGGCGCAGTGTTGACAAGTGCCATAAGATAATGCGAATCGAGATTGGTGACATAGCTACATTTTTTAATGAATACCTTGTGGGCAGCTGTTACAGCTAAGAGGAACTTACATCAGTCTTCGATCAGCATCAGTGAGACTTTTGGCATCGATCTCTTTCAGGACGCATGTCAGACGGTATTTGAGCCGGGATGACTTCTAGTGAATTGGGTTTTTTCTCACCTTTTGTTTCAAGTACCCGTAAAGTTTAGCTGCTGTCATCGGTAGCTCATACTTGCGGAAACACTGCGCATCATCGTCATCTTTGCCGACGGAACTGAAGGCTCTATCATCAAGCCAAGCGTTTTTCGTTGCAGATGTGCTAGAATATGGCGATACTGAATTCTGATAAAATCGCATGACATCTTCGGTCTTACGAAATGGAGACGAATCATTAATAGCATAAAAAGCTCTGAGCGTATCGTCTTGTTGGTAATAACCCTGCTCCTTGAGCCACTCGAGGAATAAATTCTGGTCGGGCATCCCACACTTCGAAGAAAAAGCTGGGCTTCATTGTTTCGTGAAAGAGCTCAACGAACGGGACAGGCCCTGTTCTAGTGCCATTCTGTGCTTCACTCGGATCATAAAGTTAGCGCAAGTCGATTTGCAACAAAGAAATGAGAATTGAATCAAAAAAATATGCGCTGGGGAGGGGATTTGCGGATTATATGGCTACACAGTCTCCTCCGGCTGAGATGTCTAGCGTCAGATTCGAGTCAAATCGAGATCCAGGCTCAGACGTCCAGTGTCGAATTCTAGCCAATCCCATATCCTTAGAGGACTGGGGGAAGGAATATCTACCGCGTTTAAGCCTTGTGAAAGCCCTTTGCAAGGGTAGAACAGGGCGCTCTAGCCAATAAGTGAACATCGGGAAAAGTAGGCTCATAAAATGCCAACGCAAGCAGGCTCGCCAGAAGGCCGCGCATATTCCTGCAAACGCTGGCAGGCGCCTGGCAGAATGCAACTACAAAAGGTTAGGGGTGTTAAGTATGCCTATACTAGCAAGGCTAACCAACACTACAGTATTATGTGAAACCTTCTACGGTAAGGCTGCGTATCCTGCGACGTCTACAGAACGTCTGCGGGGCCTGCCAGATTTTGAGCCTGTCCGTACGAGGTAACATCTGATGTCTGTACGGTCATGTAACGGCTACTCTCACATGACCAAGAGCACTGTGCGTAACCGTTTCAGGTTGCGTATATCCTTTCATCCCACCCGTGCGTAGATAGATCCTCTT
>JAGQEM010000201.1:0-55794 GCA_019202945.1 Corynespora olivacea
ACTAGTAGCTATATATTATCTAGGTACTTTAGTAGGCACATGAGGCGGCTTTTTATCGTAAGAGATACCTCATAGTAATAGGCAAGTAACAGCGCAATTAGTAACTATCACCTATATAAAGAGAGTAGTAAAGTAAGTAGATCCTAGGCGGCTAAGCACGTACTAGGCTTATAACTATTAGATTAGATAAAGCTAATAATAAAGGCATGTATTATACAGATCCACTCAGGATCGTGAGTAGCTACCTAGCTAGCTAATAAGGAAAAACTCAGATTGAGCACGGTCCCGGTTTTAGTAGCCCGACCACCAAAACACTGATAAACCTGAAAACTGGCTATCGTGGCTGCTTCAGAGGCGTTTCACCTGACAGATACGAATAGAGGCTGAAGACAAGTACATATTAAAGGAAACGTAATCCACCATCGAGTGGTCCAATTTCTGCCAAAACCATCAACTATTCCAGCCCTTATATCATGAGGCCACGCCCATCTCTAAGAGTGCCGCAGTATCCATCCGACGAGCGCACGAACGGAGGCATACAATTCGAGATCCGCTGGGATCAGATATAGAAGGGCAAAGAGCGGCTGGGGTATGGTACTGCAGGGCAGCGCTACGAGGTCGGGGATATATAGAATTGGAGCTGATCTTGTTTATCAAGAGTCAGATGGAACTTTTCGGAGAGTATGGCTTTGTGAGGAGGAATGGTTGCGCGAAGTATCCTAGCTCAACTCACCATATTATGAAGCACCTGAAGGCTCATCATCAGATATCTGATCACAACGGTCTATTACCATCACTAGTTACTCCAGAGAATCCGTTTGAGGCGGCTGCTTTGACAGGCCCTTCGAGCGGTGTTTCGCATGTGTCGTGGCAAGAAGATGAGTTCTTGAAGGCTTTTGTTGACTGGGCAATAGCGCCATATCGAATCGTCTTTCGCTCTCATAGTAGTCTGCGAAAACAGCATCGCGCCTTTGTACACGATCTTGAGCGCTTCACGCAAGCATACAGCCTTCACCCATCGACTCTCCCACCGACAATGCTCTCTCCAAGCTATCCCTTCAAGTCTGCAGCCAATTGCGACGTTGAATTGATCGCAGCCTCGACCCTCCTATATTATGACCTGGATCGTTTGAATCTAGTGGTATGTATAAACATCCAGTTGGTGCTGTGTTGCTTTTGGATTCTGCTGACTGTTGACTGTGTAGCTTGTTCTTAAGGCGCCAATATAGTACCTTCACATTCCCGCTGAACGTTCCCTCCCACCGGCTGTGCCCACATAGTCGCAACCGATACCCCGCCATTCCACTGTCCGTACTATCCGATTGGAGCTCACCATCATATCCTCAATATATATACAGTTCTATGACACATTGGGGGATGTGCAGCACAGCCTGTTGGTAACATACTGGCTGTGCGACGATCCGGACTGAACGTGCGACAACTTCATCGAGGCAGGGGATATCCTTTTCTAAGACTGTCCACACATGGAGAAACAGAAGGAGGCGAAAGACTTGTTTGACAGCGATGGATGACAGCGATGGAGCTGGTGAGCTTGTTCTCTATAGCTGCTCTATCTTAAGCTGACTTTGATTACAAGTTCAAAGAAATGAGCCGCCGGCTTCCAGTTATTCCGTTCGATCACAACAGCGACGAGATTGAAGGTCTTAATAATGAGTCACCAACGTATATGCTCTACGTCTTCGACATTGAGTTCTTCAGGGAGCGGCGTTTCTGTGGAGCGAGCTGGTCTATACTGCCTGTGCTAGGATAGGAGATGGCGTCTGGAACGGTAGCCGTACGACGATGACGGACTTTTCCCTTCCTCGTCTGAACAGAAGCAGTGACTGGGGCACGCACACCAGATTTGTTTCGATGACCGTATAGAGCCATAGTGCTGGTTGTTGGTGGGAAGAGCTGGAGAGCACCCCTTGAAGTAGGCGCTAACCGCTGTGTGCTGGTGTTGAAGCCTGTGTCATATCTCTTAACTTCGGCGAAGCGCTGGCGGATGGCGCTCACGCTCCCCAGGAACGACATGGGATGAGGAGGGATGGTGAGGCGTAGCTATGTGGCCATACCTATCGCCAAGCGGGGTGGCTGCCTCGTGAATGCGCGGATGCCTGAACGCGCCTGCTATGGCCGGCCCACACCACCAACTCTCCCAAGTTGGGCCGGCCGCTTACTTAATCAGCACAGCTCTGCGCCTTCGCCCCATTGCATTGTTTCATAGAAGCTGACACGGCTTTCCTTTCCTTTTTGCGACGCTGTCACGACGGGGAGACGGGAGACAGCTTCATATTTCGGGCCTAAGCACACAGATTGAGTTTGCTCTTCTCAGGGGACGGCAAACCGTTTTTTGACGGCTCAGCAGGTACCGGTACTCGGCCGCGACTCGTTGCATTTGCGGATGCGGCGGTGGGCGTTTGATGATCGTTGCACGGCGGTCGTGGTCTTGCTTTTCGAAAAAGATTTTAAGGAGACGCCTGGTCAGAGCGCTCCAGTGTTCAATCGAAGGCTGCAAGCCGTGCGAGGAATAAAGAGTCACGATTGTGCATGTCATCCCTTTGTACATCTTCTTCATCAAGATTCTGGTTCAATAATGCCACTGATGCATTGTAAGTTGGGTTTTCTTTGGTTAAGTTTGGTCGCTCCAGTCTTTGTATCTCTTCTTACTTCTGGGTGGCCTCACGCACGTCCGCACCATCGGCGCCACCACGTCTAACTTTTCTACCGGCGCCCGTGTCACAGCCCCTTGCGCTCTGTGCGCCCTCGAACCAGGTTCAGGGCCTACGCACGGCGAGCGCAGCCCTTCCGCCCTGACTCTTACAGCCGCTTTTGGTTTAGCGAGCATGTGATTTCGTGATAGCGCGTTGCACCAATTTACGCGTCCAATAACGCGTTGACATTCACTCCATCCCCCGTTGCTGGGCGATAGCGGCCTCCCGAAAGGCTAGCTATTTATTGAGGCAGGGGGTCGCTCTTATTTGCCTGCTCAGCGTCGTCGCCTTTCCATCGTCGTTTTCGTCTTCGTCCCGGATTTCTGCCTGAGGATCCAGCCATCGGAATCAGTTCCAAGTGCTTGCGTATAAGGCTCCATATACTTGCTGCCTATATCGATCGGACTATAAATATTCGACTCATATCCATCATTGGTACCTTCACTCTCGTCGACTTCATCGGATATCCATCACATCTCCATCATGTTCTCATCAAACCGGACGAGATATCAAGAAGGCAGCTTCTCGAAACATCGAGCTAGCAAGTCAAAGTCGCATAAGAGGAACCCTTCGTTCAAGGACTCACCACGGAAGGTTGAGAGAGCAGTCCAACAAGCTCAAGTCCCATCACCACAGTCGAATCAGACATCTCCGACAATCGGGAGGTGAGTTCGATCGTCACTGACCCATGGAAATCGATGACTGATCTGTTCCTGTTAGTGCTATCATCACACTCTCCGTAGGCCGTGAGCAACGTCTCTTCGCTGCCCACGAAGATGTCCTTTCACATTCACCCTACTTCCAATCGGCGTGCCGCGACCGATTCTTCTCCAGCGCAAACAAGCGCATCGATCTTCCCGACGAGGACCCCGAGGTCTTCTCTTCGATTCTCGAGTACCTGTACAAGGGCGACTACTACCCTCGCCTGGAGTTCGACAACAAGCGTAGGAGCTGGAACCTCGAAGACGGCGGTGGCGACGGCAACGCGGAAGCGATCATACACACCCAAGTCGGTCCTATACTCAAGGACACTATCGTGTATTGCCAGGCTGAGAAGTACGGATTGCAAGAGTTGAAGAAATTGGCTCTGAGGAAGCAAGGCTTGCAGTCTGGAGTCCAGTGCTCAACCATCTTGACGTCTGCTCGTTTCGCATATGCAAACACGCCAGACACCGACTCGAAGCTTCGAGCACATTATCTAGCCCTCATCATCCGAGCTCGAAACACGTTCAAGCGCAGCGGGACGATGCAGAATGAGATGGAGAACGGCGGCAAGCTGTTCTTTGATCTCTTTGTCGCGATGGTAAATCACATGGATGACATGAAGGCTGGTCACTAGATCCCATCATCCATCGACTCTTCATCCCGGCGATGCAACATCTCATCTCCGACTCCTTTCCTTCGGCTGTTACTTTACTCTCCATTCGTCAACGTCGCATCGTCGGCAAAGCACAGCTTCTTGTTGTTGCCCGCATGCTCATCTCTCCTCTATCTACCCTCGCTCTCACTATGAGTCACGCTTCGCCCCCCCGGTTTTTCCCGCGCAATACCCTCTACGCTCGGACTTCCTATTACGCAAATTCAACCCCAAACCGACATCATCGGCGACGCCGACGTCACGTTTCGCTTCTTGTATAATGCTTCCCTCGATCAGCTGCAAAGCTATGACTCAACCAACCATCGAGGTTATCTCTTTCTTCCCTCGGCTCCGTTTATTCTTATTATTTGATAATATTCCCATACGGCGTTCAGGGTTCTCATGCGATACCATTCTGGCGCTCGTTTCCCGAACTCGTTGTACTATACTTGGCATCCTTTCTTCTTTAGCCTTCCCAGTTATGACTGTATTCTCCTCCATCTCCTAGACTTTCAGGCCATGAAAATTGCCAACGCGGATGGATTATCGGCCTCACTCCCTTCTCGCTTTTACTATTCTCGTTTGATTACGAAAGAGAATGCCTGAGAGCCTACGGGACTATGATGCGGCAGCTTTTACGCTGTATTCACGTTTTTCTTTCCAACTTTAATGACTCGTGTTTACCGTCGAGCTTTTGGATTTTCTGCGGGACAGATGGACACCAAATTGCACTACTGTTGTTGGTTGTGATAGTTGGCTGCAATTTGGATATTCGATGGTAGTTCCGGATTTGAGTGGTTTTTTTAGCTACAGTTTTTGTTGCGTTGAGAGAAGGTGTACCTAGCGCAACATATCGTAGCAGCATGAATCAAATTGTGACTGAGCGACTCAAAATACCTCTCCTCGTTTCTGGGTGTTTCTCTTCCCGTGTATGCACGCGACAGAATATGATCTATACCTACCCTGCTCATCTCGATCCACAACGTAAAGGCCTCCTAAACATCTCTTTACTACAACCCTAACCTTGGACAAAGCTTCCCTCAATCCCTATCCCGGACGTTACGATTAGCAAGCATACCAAGCACGCTATATCCACTACTCGCACGCTATACAAGGGATCCGTCCGCACACCGCGCTCTCACAAAAACATGATCTCGGGATATAGCAGGTGCACGAAAACCTATCTATGAAGCAAATTGGGGGACCCAGCCGTAGCCACGCGAGATGAGTATAAGGTACGAGCGTCTGGTCGAGGTCACCCACAGCACAAAGCAAAGTTTCGCTATGATTCATCGCGCTATGCGGCATGTGAGTCAATGTACGCATGGTGACATGTATGACACACCTACGGCAAGCGATGTCCTACAAGGCGGAGATGCGGCCCATATTACTATGCCTATGATGACGATCGAATCCATAATCAAAGTCGGGCACCTCGTAAAACAAATGATAAAGGAACGACCAGGGTACGAAATGCAGGTGCGGGAGCACACAATCCGGTGTAAGAAATGGAAGGTATGGGAGGGGTGCAAAGGCTTAGGATTGGATGGAAGGTTGTTGGGGAAGCGTGGGTCGGGGGGCTGACGCGATGTCACATGAGAGGGTGAAACCGTGTCTGTGCGTGACCGGGGGTACCAAACCTCATTCCGGAAACCCCTTAAGTGGCGAACAAGCTAAAATAAAAATAAAAAATGAACTTTGCGCGCGATGGAACAGTGGAGAAGAAAGTTGCAATGGTGTCGCATTGATGCTGCTTGTATGGCTATATGCCCCTGCTGATCTATGGTCCGGAGTTCTTCGTCGTTCAGGTGGGCGAAAATTTGTTTACGCTTGCTATGTATATGACTCGAGCGACCGCAGATTGCAATCCTGCATGCAGAGAGCTGACAGCACATAACACCATTCGCCAGTTATGCGTCA
Source organism: Corynespora olivacea (assembly GCA_019202945.1). Taxonomy (NCBI): domain Eukaryota; kingdom Fungi; phylum Ascomycota; class Dothideomycetes; order Pleosporales; family Corynesporascaceae; genus Corynespora; species Corynespora olivacea. Next base: position 5,992 of record JAGQEM010000201.1, read on the forward strand.
CGGTGTATGTACCCGGAGGAAGTCGGGACGCAGTAGGCTGAGGTAGTGTAGGCGGAACGATTTAGGCATCAGACCCCTGTTCCGGGAAATGCACCCTTCTTGTTCAGAACAACCATTGCGTGCTCGCGGGAGATGTAGCCCTTCATATGATTCTATGATGGTGGTCAGCGATGGATGATGTGGATCACGTATGAATGGCAACGTTGCCTAGAGGGGTGATGGCGCCTTGAATAAGGCAATTGGACCCACACCAGGCGGATAGACGCGTGAAACTTGCAGAAAGATGGTGAGTGGGTTAGGGTTATGTGTAACCGTGGCAAAGATCGCAAGCGCTGAGATTATGCACGCACCTTGTATATCGTATTGGCCAACAGGCATTCGACCTCGTCATCATCGACCACCTGCCCACTGCCCGTCCCGGCAGTGCTCATTCTCAGCGCAGCGGCAAAATGCACCAACGGTATCCTGCTCTTTCTTATTCTGTCCTTCGCCGTCTGTCCCTCCTTGAGATCCTCGTATCCTGCAGCCAAGAACACCTTCCTGAACAGATTGCGTAGGGCGATGTCGCGGCTTCGTTCGAGGGTAAGGAATATACGACGCTTTACAAACTCGGGCTCGCCTGCTGCCAGTGCCTTGTCGAAGCCAGATAGATCTCCCTTTCGTATCGAGCGGACGAGGTCACCGAAGAGACGGTTGAGGTGTGGGGACTGATTCAGTAGTTGGGCGGTTGGGACGGTGCTTTGAGTGATGAGTCTGCATGGAATGAGGTAGGTCATAATCAGCCTGATGCTGTTAACTATTCGTTTTGCTACAGCTCGGATGGCGCGGGCTCACTCCTTGTTCTTTTCGGCATGTACGTAGCATAGGTTCCACGCGTGGGTCAGACACACTTCTGCCTACGGACTGTCAGCGGAAAGACAACACATGATTTCGGGATGTCCTGCCTTAGCATAGTCCTCTTGCAAGAAAGAGATCACGCCGACATAGTAAAGGTACGTGACCCGATGTGTAATCGGATAGAGGTCGAAGTAGGGGAGGTCGGTCTGGGCATCAATCGACTTGACTAGGTTCTTGGACAGGCTGATGGTTTTGAGCTGGACAAGTCAGTACCAGCAGGCCAAATAGCTGTCTAGAATATGCGATCACCTTGAAGTATGTTTTGAACAACAAATTTGCTACACAGTAGACGCCCCACTTCCGGGACTGGCTGGTGTCTGGGTTTCTGAAGAAATCAGTACATAGCAGAGACCATTGGCATACTCAGACCCACCTATCACCCAAACACAGGGCAAATATTCTGTTGAACACACGCGCAGCCTCCTCGAGCTTCTCATTTCTCGGCGTCACGCTCACAATGTCGTCCTGAAACCCAGCGTTGAAAGCGACGGGCTTCGCCTGGGCCATCTGCCTATCAGCCTTGATGGCGAAGGTTCTCAAATGGTTTGCTGTCAAACATAGAGTGAATATGGTCCAGTATGGGAGTGCGCCGTTCGAGATATGCTTCATGAAGCTGCTCGTCAGGTCCTTCCATGTATCGTAGACGTCCAACACCTGACGCTCTGAAAGCTTCCCTTGACGCTGAGCCTCTTCCGCCTTGATGATTCTGTCCACTCCACGCCAATAACAGCTTATAATGTCAATCCAGCCGCGCATCTCATCGGCCGTCATCAATCTCCGCATGCGCGACTCCACCGCATGTTGCACATCGCCCGTCACCCTGACCTCGTTCGTCGCACGCACGAAGCTGTATAGTCGTACAGCATCATTTGCTGGCGGTTCAGGGCTTAGGAATTGGGCGACGAGACTGGCGCACTCGTCTCTAGTATATGCAGTCTGGAACTCTTCAATGACTTCTTGCATGGTTGCTGCAGCGGAGGTGTGTGCGTCGCGACAGGCAGGTGCGGAGGAGTGGATGGACACCGTGTTGGTGTATCAGAAATACTACTCTCTTCCTCAGGTATCCGACGTGTCGCGCATCTTTCAATACCGTCGAGCAAGGCTGCAACCGGTGCTGTGGTGGGGAAGTGGGCTGTTCACTGTTCACTCCATGACTGAGGCAGTCGCGACGGAGATCCGAGCTAGCGACCGATATGGGTTTAGCGCCCCGCCAAGCCACACACACGAAATTCGACACTGGCCGACCACGCCCCAAAACTTCGACTTCTCGACAACACCGGTTACTAACACACCACAGCAACAAGGTACGTTCCGCTCGCATCTTGCATGGTACATTGCGATTGCTAACTCCAAGACAGATGGGTAAGCGCTTCCCCTTTTCCCGCCGCCAGGCCAGCAATTGCAGTCCGTTCCTCGTTCGCACAATGTCGCTCAGAATCTCGAACACCACCGACGCTTTCCTCGCCCGCAAAGGAGATGAGTGGAGAACATGGGAAAGAGAGGGAGAATGATCTGCATAGCGAGCACGACGCTGGTACGACCTGGCCATTGATGTTGTGATTGATTGCGGGGAATTTGAGACATGGACGCTTTGGGCGACGGCGACACATCGATACACCCATCCTATCCGTGGCGATGGACGATACTGTGCGAAGCCGAACGATGATTGCAATTGCTGGATATGGAGCCGTTGTGCGAGAATCCAACTGACGTGACTAGGTCGCCTTCAGGAATACCAGGTCATCGGCCGCCATCTGCCCAATGAGGCCAACCCCACCCCCAAGCTGTACCGCATGCGCATCTTTGCACCCAACGATGTCGTTGCCAAGTCGCGGTTCTGGTACTTCCTCGGCAAGCTCCGCAAGATTAAGAAGGCCAACGGCGAGATCGTCTCCATGAGCCAGGTGCGCAGACTTGATGTCTTACAGGCGAAAACATGAGGCTGACCCTCGCAGATCCACGAGAAGCGCCCCCAGAAGGTCAAGAACTTCGGTATCTGGATTCGATACGACTCGCGCTCCGGCACCCACAACATGTACAAGGAGTACCGCGAGATGTCCCGGACCGATGCCGTGGACGCCCTGTACCAGGACATGGCCGCACGTCACCGATCTCGCTTCAGGCAGGTCCAGGTACGAGCGCCCAATAGCAGTGAAATACAATACATTCTGACCCAGAGCAGATCCTCAAGGTCGTCGAGGTTGAGAAGACCGCCGATATCCGCCGCCCGTACATCAAGCAGCTCCTCACCAAGGGTCTCAAATTCCCTCTCCCTCACCGTGTCAGCAAGAAGGCCGGCAGCAAGAAGATCTTCGCTGCTCACCGACCATCAACTTTCTTCTAAGCGTCTTCTTTCTTGGAGTGGGTTCGGGGTCTGGCTGGTAGGGATGATATGCCTTTCTCGGGCTCTCATGAATGGCTTCAAATACGAAGTACACTAGGAACGAATCAAAATCACTGATACCAACCATTTCAATGTTATGATATGGAGCAATCGACAGTCGGAAACAACGATTGATCTCACCAGCATCAGCCACATACATTTTCCAAATCGTGCATGGCTTTGGCTAATTTTATTCATTTTCTGACAGGTGCTTAAAGTAGATTTCATCGTATGAGCCCAGTGTTCCACACCTGAGAATTGAGGGTCACACTTACCACCACTTCACCTTGTGATGAATACCACTTAAAGGGGGATATATGAGACCCACATGTTCTTCTCGCACAAACAGGAACCATAGGAAGGGAAGAGAGTCGCAGCGAGCGAGTAGGAAATCTCATTGGCTGAGTCTCCAAAGGAATGTACCCCGCCAAACCGGAAATCAGTTGCTTGACCCGAACCTCGGTCTTCCCCAAACTCTGACCTGTTTCTCCGCATTCAAGCTTTAACAACGTTGGAGACATTGCACCATTGATATACAATTCTGATATTCGTTGACTAACAAATCTGCGCTTACGCTCAGCTCCCAGACTCCTAATTAAACTTCGCATCCCACCCATAACCGTCCTACCACCGGTTCTTTTTATCCCTTCAATACAACCACGACCACAACAATGCCCCAACCTCGCGAACCTCCCGCGCTACCCAAGTCCTACGACTTCCACCCCTTCAAACAGATCAAAACCCAACACTACGAAAAGGATCCGTCAATAATCATCCTAACTCTATATCGACCACATAACTACAATGCGTTCACGGATGCGATGATGCTTGAGCTCGAGGAAGCGTACGCGATGTTCGACGTCGACGATAGAGTCAAGTGCATTGTATTCACAGGGACAGGCAAGATATTTTGCGCAGGTGCGGATTTAGAAGTCGGGTTTGAGCGGGACTCTGGGCCGATTAGCGAGCATAGGGATGGGTGAGTTCGTCATGCGTTGTATTTCGAGATACGGGAAGAAGCAATAGGTTAAGAAAAGACGGCATTGGAGGTTTAGCTCACGAGAGAGAGAGAGAGAGAGAGAGAGAGAGAGAGAGAAGAGGGCTAATTATAGAGAGTATAGGGGAGGCAGAGTAACTCTTGCCATCCACAACAGCCGCAAACCCACCATCGGCGCACTCCAAGGCTCCGCCGTCGGCGTCGGCATTACAATGACGCTCCCCATGAACATCCGCATTGTCTACGCCAACGCAAAGATCGGCTTCGTATTCGCACGCCGCGGGCTCGTCATGGAAGCCTGCAGCTCTTTTTTCCTCCCGCGGCTCATCGGCCATTCGAGGGCCATGCAGGCCGTGACCACAGGGAGTACGTATCTGGCTACAGACCCTGTGTGGGGCGGTTTGTTTGCACATACTGTGGATACGCCGGACGGCGTGCTGCCCAAGGCGCTAGAGGTCGCGCTGGAGGTGGTACGGAATACGAGCGTGGTTAGTACGTATTTGATGAAGGAGATGATGTATCGGGATAGGCAGAGTCCGGAGGGGACGCATTTGCTGGACTCGCGGATTTTGTTTGAGTTGTTTTCGTCGGCGTGAGTGTCTTCTCTCCTTTTCCGTTTCCTTCGCTTGTGTTGCGGCTTTTCGTAAGTGTGGCTGTTAATGTTTGGGTGTGGATAGGGATAATAAGGAAGGCGTGCAGAGCTTTATGCAGAAGCGTGCAGCGAAGTTCGTGGGGACTATGGATAATACGGCGTTGGGAGCGTATCCATGGTGGGATCCTGTTGATGTTGTGCGGAGGCCTAAATTGGAGGCCTCAAAACCGAAGCTTTGAGATGGGAAGATAGCAGGAGGGAATGAGTAAAGAAGTCAATAATTCGAAAAAGTTTTACTCAAGCAGTTACTTTCCCATAATGAACGTAGGGTATCATTTTTATCATCTCATACGCCAACAGATTTCTGGATCCAGAACGCGCAAGCTCATGGATTTAAGCCCCCTCAGCTCTCCGGCACAACTCTTCCCCTCCTCTCCCTCATCTCCGCCACGCGTTTCCTGTCCCTCTCGAACCCTCTCCTCAACCTGCCCTCTTCCTCCTTTCGCTTCTCCCTATTCTGGAATCTATAGAAGTCGTCCTTGGTCCCATTCTTCTTCTTCCGTGCCTCAAGCTCGTCTCTCTTCTGCTCTGCTTGTTCCAATCGCGCTGCCGGTGCAGTTCGACCACCACCGCGTGTCACGGTGATGAAACCGTCCTCGTCGGGAACGGAGCGCGATTTAGCGAGGAGGCGGTTACGCAAGTTTTGCACGGCGTCGAATTGTTCGAGGTAGGCCGCCGTTGTTGCATTGAGGAGGGCAGGGTTGGGGTATTGAAGTGCGACGTGAGATCTATAGCCTATCGTTTTCATTAGATCGTCATCGTCCAGAGCATCGAGGCACCGGGGGGTGGGATGGGGGGAAAGACTTACGTTCAACGCCTCCGTTCTCTCCACCCTTCCACCTAACCTCAACCCCCTCCTTCACCACCCTCCTTACCTCCATCCATGCCCCCGCCATACTCCTCCTATCCAAGAACACTACAACGGCACTACTTCCGCCCTCTCTCATCTCCCCGCTCCACGTCCTGGGTAACGCCGTCTTGTCATCCTCCACTACACCTTCCGCCAAACTCACATTGTCCTCTATCCTTTTCCCCTTCTTTTCCTCCTCCTCTCTTTTCCTCTTCACTCCCGCTTTTGCGCCCGGCGGCGCTCCGCCTTGCCATCGTTTGTGCACGGGCTGCCTTGGGATCTCGCTCTCGAATTCTACGCCTTCGACTTTTGCGCCGCCAAGTTGCGAGGTGAAGAGGGTGCGGATGTTGTTTTCGGTGGCATCGATGGGGATGTTGGAGAGGAAGAGGCTGCGCCCTGTGGAGCGTGTGGGCTGTGACGGTGCGTGTGGTTGGATGTAAAGGTAATGCTTTGCTTCTATGTAGGCGTCGGGGAGGCCGGCGAGTTTTGGGAGGGTGAGAGGAAGGATAGCAAAGGTTCCGACTTTTGTAGGGACTGCCTTGCGCTTTGCGGAATTTGTGGGAGCCATTGAAACGGTGGATATACGTAAATGTGCAGGACTGTGAGCATGTATGGTGGGATATTGAGTCTAGAGAAATTTTGACAGGGGTGGCACGGTTACACCTTGGCATTTCCACCGCGATGTGAACTTTTGCAATGTGGTGCGTTCGAAGTTGACACAAACATCCACAGTCGCTTCAAGCGAGGAAAAAGGCAATGTCGTAATAATGTCTAATGTTGTCGCTATCTATCGTATCAATGCGTTTGCCAGGACCACTTCATGTCCAAGCATACTTTCCAAATCAATACAAGTCATCACGTCGTAAAGGTAATCCACGGTCGCTAATACACGCTCTCTCCCAAAATGAACAGCACGTGCTCTGATATCATACCTTTGCTGCGCCAATTGAAATGATGACCAAGCCATTCCCTCGCGCCTCCGCGCAAACTCCGCCCAAGCCGAACCTCGGAGAACGAGACTGTACTCTCGGTGAGAAATAGGATAGTGCGGCCCGAAAAATTAAAGCCCATGATGCATTATTACTGTGGGACGCCTCAGCGAGGATGTGGCAAGGGAGTGGTGCTGCACAGCCCACTACGAGATATTACTCAACCGCTAGGGTTGCCGAACTGAGCCGATCAATGTAGTGGCATACCATGTGCAGTATTTAGTTGAAGCCTCCAGGGATGGATTTGATCGGAGACCCCGGATGCGAGTGAAAGGCATCCCTCTCCTGCTTCCTGCCCTCGACGTCATTGGATGGCTTCCGTTGAAGACGTTGGCTGACATGCTCCAGACCTTCGATGGATGAGAGTGAAGAAGCAGACGAGCCGTCAGCCTTGAGCTCTGGCGTGGACGCAGGGCTACGGCCAACCGTGGGTGATGGCGGTGGGCGGGCAAATACGTCCTTAATTGTACTGTCGCTGTGAAGCTCGATGGACCTGCGTTGGCGCTCAGGGTTTCTCGGCGGTAGCTTAGGGGCAGTCGGCTTCGCCACCTGAATGATACGGGCACGGTTGATAGCCTGGGGGGCTGTAGCTTGCTGGATCTCAGCAATGATAGGTTCCTCCTCATCGTCAAAATCGATATCTGGGAATGCCCTTGAGAAACGGGAGATGCTAGTTGGTCGCGACTCTTGCTGCGGGTTGTATTTGTGCTCAGGATACGGGGGAATATCGTCAATGGTTTTCATCTCGGGAATATCTGCGAGAACGGGGCTCGGTGTACGATTGTTCCTTGGTAGTAATTGGGGTGGCACTTGGATGGGTGAGGGTTGTTCAAAGTCGGTTTGTGTACCCATGCTCACCATGGTCGGCGCTCGAGATTCCAGGACACTGTCGATTGTGCTTGTCCGCCAACTGGACCTACGGCTGATGCTCCGGGCGTCGAAACTCGACCGCTCTATACTTTTTCTGAAGGTGTTGTAGATCGGGCTTGTGGGTGAAGGGTGGAACTCGAATTGCTCACTCGTCGGCCGTTTCTGTGTGCCTGCTTCGCGAATCTCCAAGCCAGCATTCTCCAGCGCTAGCACTCCAAAGGGGTCTGGGTCTTCTTTTGCGGGAACACCGAAAGTCTTGTCTTCGATCTCGTAGTCACTGGGTGGTGGTTCGCTCGGAAGAAATGCCTCGTCGACATCCGTGTCGCCCTGGGCGGCTTTTACCGTCTCCATCAACCTTCTGGTCTCGTATGGGGGATGTCGTACTTTGCCAGCCAGAATGTCTTTTACGCCTATCCGCTCCCGGTAGAAAGCTTCGTTCTCGTCCGTACGTTCAATAACGATGGTGCCGTCTATTTGAACCCCAGCGTAGAATCCTCGAGACTTCAAATATGTGAAGAGGGGTGCTTGTCGGCGATGCACTTCTGTCTCCAAAACTCCACCCACGCCCACAGGCCCTGCGACAGCACTTATTTCGCCGCCCAGTGTACACCGAACGGTAGAGAAAGCGTCGAGTGCTTCTTGTGTGTTTATTACAACGACGCAGTCGTATATGTCTACGCCGACGAGAAAGCCGAGGCCAGCCGTGTGCAGCATGATCCCGGACGGAGGCGACCACGTTCCATCTGCTTTGCGGCCGATGAGGATACCACTTCCACCGGCTCCAGATACCCAGAGACCGGTTCGCATGGTAGTAAAGATGGCGAGGCCTCTGGCGTTCTTGATTACCTAGTAAACATGTTAGCGGAACCTCCAGTGCTGCGGGACACCGCGACGAGGCAACATCTGCGCATAACCATACGGCAACATAATCCAAAAAATCATGGCACTGCCGGCGTGCTGCCTTTGGAGAACATGACGCCGAGTGCCAGTCGCTTGGATTGCTTTGTTGGGTTACGCGTTGTTCATGCCCATTGATTATGACGTACCTCGGATGGTATCTTCTTCAGGACCTTCTGCTTTAGATTTGCATTCGGTCCGTCAGTGGAGAGTGGCCCGTCTTCTTCTTGGTAGAAGCCATCCTCTGCAGGTTGTCAGCAGCCGAATGGACGCAATTAACTATACACCCACTGCAGAAGCTCTTCAGGATGCGCGCAGCCTTGTCGCATTCTTTGTCGAGAGTTGTAGGCCAAAATGCTTCAGACCCCAGCTTGTTCGAGAGACGGTTAACGGGCGTACCCAGCTTGTCCACCCATCCATATACCGTATCGAAGCCTTTCTTGGAGCCGGTCTTCGTTTTCGACCACATCGCAACGGAGAGCCAAGACAAGGCGCAAGCTCGGAGAGTGAAAGTGGTGGTGGAGGGGTGCGGGGATATAGATTACGAGGAACAACAGGCAGCGAACCGCCGACTAGACATTAGAAGAGGCGCATTCAATCATATAACGCAGCCGCACAACAGCAAAGCGGTCGAAGCAGCAGATGGTGGAAAACGAAGTGAGCGGCAAGACCAGCAGTTTAGTACATGGGGAAGGCTGCGCGGCCGGCGACTGGCGGCTTGTCAACCCAAGTCAAATGCTCCTCACAGCCGAGATGGTAAGATTTCGTGGCGTTGTCATCATAGCTTGCATGCTAGCCCAGGGCCAACACTCGGTCTCACCCCTGCATCGTTGCTGCTCATCCGGCAGGGCAGAAAGAGACGAGGACGAACGAGCGAGCAGGCAGGCAGTGTTCGTGCGATGGTGCATTGCGTCTACATCCGGCATGTTGGTGAATTGGGTTTCATGGGGGCAATGTCCGCGAGGGCCTGATTGATCCGCTGACCACAACACAGTTTGGTGGCGGGCGCGCAACCATCGAAAAGCAACTGATGGACATCAAAGGCCGACATCCTGCAGAGATGTCGTGGGAGGCCGCAGTCCAACGACTGGTTTCCCGAGCAAAATGACCAGGAGGATTGCAGATGGGTCGCACTGCGGAGATTAAGTCTGGAGCACATGGAAGGACAGGATGTGGAGAAAGGTTTCCCTGGCGACTTGACCTCCCCTTTACACACACACACACGGACACACATACACACACACACACACACAGCAGACATCACAACGGTTTGTTGTCAGGAGCCGGGCCACGATAGCTGGTCCCTGCTGCGTTTAGTATATTTTCAAGATTACGATTTTACTTCATCTCCCACAGGACTTTGGTTGTCCGCTCAGTCCTGACATCAATCTCCAAGCTATGCAAAACCGCATTAGGTAACCATCTTTGGGGGATATGATATAGACTTTGCGCAATCACGTCTCTATACTGGGTAACCCAGCAAGAAATAAGGGGAGCATGATATCAGGTGGTAAGAGAACACTGGGAGCCTGCACAGTCCGACGCTAGTACCGGAAAGTCTTGAAGGTCATCCCACGAGTGTGAATCTGGTGGAATGGTGCACCTACTGTGTAGATTGAGATTTTTCTTCTAAAGCAAAGATGGGATGGGATGTGATGTGATTTTCAATGAGTGGTCCTACCGCGCGCCTGCCGCGTCTACCCTAGGCCTTGGCGCGACAAGAAGCTTTGAGCTTTGTTGTTTCTGGTGAGAGATGGTAGCACAGCAACAGCCTCACTCCTCCCACTTCACGGTTGATCGCTCTTTCTCTGGGGCGCAAAGGGCAGGCGCAACACACTGGACTCACTCTGCAATGTCAATTGTGCAATAAAGACCCCTCTCCCGCCCCATCGCATACCCACCCTCACGCGCAGCTTGCCCGACCACCGCAGACATGTTCCGCGTGCCTGAGGGCTCTCCTTCTCCCTCGACGCCTGGCCGTGGTTCCAGGCGGCCAGACATACCCTCTACCACGCCCGCTGGTCCTCCACCCCTGGATTCCTCCATCGTGCCATCAAGCACGCCGGCGGGTCCCCCCCCGCCCAGGGTGAACAGTGCCCTCTTTGGAAATTCGCGCCCCGATTTCGATGCGCAAAAGCAATGGAATTTCGCGACAATCGACATTTCCCCGCCCCGCCACGGCGTTCTTGAGGGTATTGGCTCGGGTTCTTACAGAGCTTCGACCTCAGGCCGACCTGGATCGCAGCGCGGACGGGCCGCGAGTTCGGGTCTCCGCATACCAAGCAGCCCGCCTCGGCATGCCGAGGAAGAGGCAGAGGAGGAGGACGAAGAGGATGAGGACATGGATGACGATGAAGATGTCGAGGGCGACGAAGACGAAGACTCCGACGACGATCGACTCCATGCCCAGCGCCGCCAGAGGCCTCAAAATCCGCTTTCGCAATCCGTCGCCTCTCAAACAAGCGCTGGCGAATCCGTGTCTGGCCCAACAATTGTTCGGCCGGGCGAGAAGCAGGGGAAATACCAACTGTTGGACCTTGCAAGAGGCCTCACGCCGAACAACGATTGCATATTGCTGCATGAGCCAGACGCAACCATACTGGAGACCGAGCGGCTATTGGAGAAACTAGCCGACTCGGTTGCCAATGATGCACCGGAAAAGAGGGCTGGAGTGCTTGGGGATGTAGCCCAGGAGCTGCTGGGGGTATGGCAGGCCTCGTTGCAGACCTCTCGAAATTTGGCGTCGAGCCGGACTGGTGCATCTGCTGCTCTTTCGAATGCTGCCAAATTGTCCGATCTCCTTGTGAACATGCACCACCCTCGTCCTGTCGCCAGCTCGTCGCATTTTGGAGCGCCGTCCCTCGCCCTGACGCGCGTCGGTGCAGACAATTACACTCCCATCCCTAAGATATTGCTCGATTGGCTCAACAGATTCCGCTCCACTACGTCGGAGATCGACATGGTTTTGAAGGAGACGAAAGGATATTCAAAGCATCAGTATTTCTGGGACGCAGTGCACGCTTCAGCCTTCCGTGGACAATTCGACAAGACGCTAGAGTTGCTTCAAGGGGCTAATTTTGCTGTAGCCTATACAGCGCAGGAAGACGAGCCCGGAGCTTTTGGGTACACGGATTACCAACGCCGATATGCAGAAGAGGCTGTGCAAGCTGCCATGAACCTTATTTATGAATGTCCAGCTGTGCGCGCAGATGACTGGGATATCAAGGGCAGCGATTGGAGCATCTTCAGAAAACACACACAGCTGGCGCACGGCGATCTAGAGGAACTCTCAGAGGGCGACAGCAAAAGCAGGCACTCCGTATCACAGCCCTTCCAAGCCTCGCACTTCGGCATCTCGCAATCACAAGCCAACTTCCACCTGAGTGTAGCCAGCCGGAGAGCAGAGAGCAAGGTGCCGTGGTCTGTCTATCAGAACCTCAGTAAATTGTACCAGATATTACTGGGCAATGAGGAGGAGATTATTGCTATATCTGCGGATTGGATTGATGCGACCCTTGGTCTCGCCATCTGGTGGGATGGCGAAGAAGAGGAAGCTGCACAAGGAAGTCTCGCCGCGAGTCGTCAGCGTATCGCTCGATCACAGCGTATACGAGAAGTTGACGTCACCCCCGTCAAAGCATATTGCAAGCGAATGAGCTCTTCGTTCGCTGCCGTACTCGACAGCGAGGAGGAGTTCACGATAAGCACAGCAGATCGCTTTGAAGTCGGAGTCGCATGCATTGTCGATGACAACGTTGAAGCTGCTCTGCAGATTTTGCGAGGATCGTCTCTCGTTATGGCGTCTGCGGTTGCCGAGATTGCGACGGGTGGTGGGTGGTTGAAGCGCCCAGATAACATCATGGATGGCTTTGATGCGAGTGATCTCATGGTCTTGAGCTACACGGAGCAACATCCAACCGGTGTCTCCCAGGACGAACTGCTTGCAACTTACTCCAAACTCCTCACTTCGAAGGGTGAGATCACCGGCCAAGATGGCAAAGTGAAACGGGAAGGCTGGGAGCTCGCAATTCAAGTTCTGGGCAGGTTAGAGGACACAGTGTTGGCAAATGAGAGGATAGAGAGGATACTAGATCAGCTACCTTTGCAGTCAGCAGAACGAGTGGACAAGATCACACAATTGTGCCACAACATGGGCTTGTCCCAGCAGGCTCTTGGCATGGCACTGGTGAGTGGTTGTTGTTGTTGTTGTTGTTCCGTATCCAGCAGTTTAACTGATACCGCCAGAAATACGCCGACCACCTCCGCGCCAACACTCAAGATTACGGCGACACCCTTCTCTACTACGCACGCGCTCACGCAGGCTCAAAGATACAAGAAGTCCTCCGTGTACTCGTTGCACATTGTCTCGTCAAGTCCATCGCCTATCCTCCTCCTGCCGAACTGGATGATTCACTCCGGTCTCTCATCACTTCGCCCAAGCAAACACTAACCAAGCTCGCAAGCCTCGATGCGGAAGCCGCACATTTACTTTCCAATTACCTCAGTGGCTACGCGACCATTCGCAAGTACTATGATCTGAGGGACGAAGAGGTGCTACTAAAGGACGGGGAGAAAGCAAGCCATGGGCCAATGGCACGGAAACTTGCTGCAGCCAATTCGCTCATGGTCATCATCGCGAGTGCAACGTCCAGCATACGGGGAGGCCTCTATGACTCCGAGGTCGAGACTGTGGTACAGGTCGATGTTCTTCTATCCCTGCTAGGTGAAGCTGTCGTGTTCGTGAACCGTACGTCTACAACAGCCTTCTGATAGCAAACGTTGAACTGACGTGCCACAGAACCCAAACGCTCGCTCACCCTCCGGCACCTCTACTCCCTCCTCGCCGCAATGGAAGACTACGACACCGCCCCGCGCATGATCCAAACGCAATGCGAAGAAGCGCTCCAAACCACCTTCTCCGCGGCGCACGCCACATCCAGCACCTCACCTCTGCAATCCCGCCCCAACCTCCGTCAAACAACATCAGATCTTTCATCGCAATACTCGCTCATCGGATCCGCAGACTTCAGCTCCGCGGGCGGTCCAAGCACAGAGGGCTCAGCCGTCCTCATTCAGGATGGAAAAGTGGATGACAGCAAGAGGGGTTGGGATTGGAGGAAAGGGTTTCCTAGGGGAGCGAAAGGAGAGGAGGTGATTAACGTGTTGAGGTTGGGGGTCGCCAGGGAGCTTGGGAGAGCCTTCGCGGATGGCGAGGTCAAGGCTTGAACGGAGTGGGTGAATGGCACGGCGGTATGACATAGTACGAGTTATGCACTTTTGGCAAAACTTTTTGCCGGGCTGGAGAACACAATGGACCGATCCAGGGGCCGATCAGCCAGCGAGTGCTATTTAAAGGAGAATTGACTTTGCTTGGTTGGATTGAGAAAGGTAGCTGAGAAGTTGTGGTTACATCATCATGTCACCGCTCCCATGGTTGACGTGTTTCTCCGAGGAAATCCTGGAGTAGATCTGCATTCACGTCGGTCCGTACCGCCTACCACGTGCCTTGTCGTGGTGGTTCATAGTCAAGATGGAACGGGAGGGTTCTCGCGGCCAGGCTTTTTCCGTACCAACCGCCGGCTTTGTGAGCCAAGCGATGGGTACGGTGAAGCCGAGGGAGGCTGACATGCGGCCGTTCCACACTAGACTCGACGGTGCTGTTAGCGTATTGTTTGCACTTCACCCCAACTTTATCATCGGCGACCACACCCACAGCTTCGTGGACGCTAGAGAGGTGAACATGGACCAACTGTTCGTCGGATAGTATACGTGAGCAACATGTACATTTGTTTGGGAGATTTTGGGCGATGGCCCAATGCGGCGCAGAAACACGGAAGAGGCGCGGCTCCTTCCTAATCCACACGCGCCCGAGAGGGAAGGACATGATTCACAGACGACCAAGACAGAGAACGGGATGGGGAAATGGTCCAGCTCGCAGCGTCGTGGAGTCGTGGAGTCGATGTGGTTGATGGCGCACGTGTACAGCCGAATGCAGTGTCTGCCATCCAAGGCGACGTACATGGCCATCACATCCTTCGGCGTTGATTTGGCGCAGGGCGGCCACGTCGATGCGCGGTCAGCCGAAAGGTTGTATGCGGCGAGGCTGCAGCTGCGCTCTAGCACATGATTGTGCCAGTGCCTGCAGCTGTAGCTCGCGCCGGTGAGAGTCCCAGCCGGCTGTGGGGGGCTTGCTGCGGGGTGCTGGGTGCTGAGTAGTACTGGGGATGGCGGAAGAGCTGGAGGAGCTGGAGGAGGAGCTGACGGTGCGGGAGACGGGGGAGGTCTCGGAGAGTTGCGATGTCGGTATCATGATGTGGCTGTCTCGTCGACCCAAATGTCGCTCTCCAACCAGTGGGACGGGTCGGATCACAACTGGGTTTGCTCGCGGCGAGGGCCAGCGATCCCGCGGGCGCTTACAGCCCTGGGCCTTCTTGGGCTTCTCAAAAGGCTTGACCCCACCCGCGACCACCATTGGCCGGCACGAGGCGACGGATAACAGGGGTTGCGCGGGCGTGCGAGCAGGTGGAGAGCGCGCAGAGAGGGGGGGGGGAGAGGAGAGAGGAGGGCGGGAGAGGAGAGGCTGGCAGGCTAGTAGCCGGCTGGCAGGCAGGCAAGCAGGCAGAGTGCAACAATCCCCCCGTGGAAAAGAAGCCATATCAAACATTCGCCGCATCGTTCAGACGTCGAGCAATGAAAAGCCCCCCGTTCGCCCTCTGCCCGCCCTGACCTGTCCCATCCCTGATTCACCACCCACCACCCACCACGCATCACCCACCACCCACCATCCCCCGTTCGCAGGACACCCGTCGCTCAGCCTTGCGACTCCCCCCCCTCCCCCCTCCGCGGTGCCTGACCAGCGGCACAAAGCATGGCAACTGCGACCGCAACTCAACTCATGTCCATGTCGCCGTCGACATTCAGCCCTTATACCGACTCGCCCAGCTCTCCGGCCACCTTCGCCCACGTCTTCTCAAACAGGTGCGATCCCTCCTCCGTCTGCATGAAAGCGCTGATGGAGTCGCGCAGGTCTTCGAATGCCTCGGACCATCTCGTCCCCCCGCCGAGTCCCTATCCCGCCTCCGTCGACCCCTCGCCCGTCGACAGCAATGGCACAAACGCGACCGAGGTACGCGCCGCTGGAGAATACGCGGTGGCCGGGGCTGACGCAGCGCACAGATCGAGGACGACGCCCAGATGGACCGCATGAGCGAGGAGGAGTCCGGCGATATCGTCAAGTCCCCCGTGGACGACCTTGCCAGTCCGGCCAGCCAGGCCAAGGTATGCGCGAACCGGCACGTGGATACGGTGGAGCACAATTGGCTGATGGTCGCGTAGCCCTCGAAGCTCGACACTTCGCTGCCGGTGCGAACACGCGCCGACTCGGACGACGGGCCCCAGTCTGTCATTCATGCGCCCGCCAACTTCAAAACATTTGTACGTGGCCCGCCATGGTGGGTGGGTGCGCTGCGCAGCCACGCTGACGGGGAGCAGAATCGGACGAGCGTGTCGGCCGCATCTTCAAGCGAAACCAGGTCCGATCACACAGCCGTGGTGTCTCCCCAAACGCCAGAAGCGAACATGATCCCCGAGGACAAGGTCCGTCGCGCCCATGTAGCTCTGAGCCGCGTTGTCATGGCTGAACGTCTACAGCAATCCTCGAATTACACGTACCCCATCGATACCGATGTCCCCTCGTCCACCGCAGATCGCGCCACCCCACGCGCACAGACGCGTCAGGAATTCGAAGAGGAAGGGAAGCGACGGAGCGCGCGAGTCAGCGTCAGCCTCCCAGGTCGGTCCTCGTCCCCATCTTCTCCAGAGCTGGTGGCTGATTGTTTGTTTACAGACATCTCCGAGACGGATGACAGCGGTTACTCGGAAACCGCGTCGAGCTCGACAATCGAGAATGACGAAAGCGGGTCTGAACAGGAAGCGGTCGGGCCTGCATCCATCTATACGCCGGCTCAGGCAGGCCCTCGGACCATGGGCGAGGTACTGCACGGAATCAACGAGACGGAGAGAGAGGTCGCCGCGCTACGAAATGCTCTGCACGAATGCTGGACCTTGTGCAACTCCCTCGCAAACCTTAGCCAACACCACCGCCAGAGGATGTTTCACTTTTCCGGAGGACACGGCGAAGTGCAAGAACATGCCTGGAGAACCTGCTGGAAGCTATGTCAGAGGTTGTACGAAAGCCGAAACGAAGACCCTGCCACGCAAATCAGCCCGACGTTGGAACTGTGCAGAAACTTTTGCCAGGCGCTATTCGATGTGCGACAACGTGGAGACGAAGCTGCAGACTCTGTGCTCAGAGTCAGCTTCGAGTTGAACAACCACCTCTACAATGCCCACGATCGAAACCTTCCGGAAGCGTTCCGGGAGCGTACGCTGGACTTCTACTTGACCCTGTGCCACCGATTGATGAAGCAGAGAACATCCCTGCCCGAGGAAACAGACGCACTGCTCCACGCATGCTGGTCATTGGCTGAAATGCTCTTCAACATGCGCCAGACGAACCACGACAGCAAAGTCTCGGACGAGGACCTTCTTGGATCCGCCATCCAGGCGTGTTGGGAGCTGTGCGACCTCTTCCGAGAGGGCTGGACTCAGGTACGACCTGAACGCGGAACCCCGCGACCATCTCAGTACACCTTCCGATCCGCCACATCTGCTTCTGCACCACACTCGCAGACCACACTCTCCGAGATATCGGAACGTTCGTCCAGTTTGAACGAGTCATATCACTCTGCCGTGTCCATGCGAAAGCAAACATTCATGCATCCCGAGACACCGACCACCATTTTTGACGATCGCGAGGAGCTGTCGCCTGCGGAAGAGCCGAATGTGCCCAATATTCTCATCCTAGGCCCAGAAGCCGGGGAGACGAGGACACATGATCGGTGGTCATCTTCGTCGTCCAATCTGTCGACCTATTCCGACACTTCGCACTCTGTGCATACTTCATCGACAGCGACTGCTGGTCGGGATGACCCGAACCTCGTCCGACTGAAGGGCCTCATTGTGAAGGCGGCCATCAACGCCGGGTACTCCCGGAAAACTTCGCTCCCAGACTTCATCCGATCCCTCCCCTCCAACAGCTTCGGATCGACACCTTGGCAGACCAAACTCTTCGAAAATTACAAGAAGCTTGTGTTGACGGACCCAACCCTCAAGAACGCGCATACCCATCCACTTCGCCGATTGACCGCGAGTGAGATTGGACGAGCGGTGCAGTGGATGGCCCGCAGCTCTCAGTTTGCCTGGCTGGCTGATCTCTATCGTTTCGTCTTCGGCAACTATCCCGACGACGTGCATCAGCGAAATCTCATCATCAACGCCTAACGCAGCTTTGCTTTTCGATTTGAGACGCTTCATGAGAAACGCTTTACGCAACGACGTGATTGCACATTTGTCTTTTCGCGCAATGCCACCACGTGACGCATCAATGCGGCCTGCTGTTACGACTCCTTTGTATGGCTCCTGGTCTCGGTCTGGTTTGGAAAATCTGGTCTTTCTAGTGCGATATACCCCCATTGAACATTCTTCAGAGAGTGAATGTCAGCTTGAATTGTAGAGGAGGAGCGATATGTCGTGCACAGTTTCTTCTTCTATCTGTACATTTTTACCATAGCATACTCGTAGCTTTCTTCTAATCGACTTCAGCGGCGCGGACGCACACGTTTCGAATCCGAAAGAGGCGCTTCTTGCATGCGACAACGCCTGTACTATTTCCATGGCAAGTTCGAGGTGGATGGGGTGTGGTGTTGTGTGGAATGCGATATGCAATCGAATCCGGACCCATCACGCACGGACCATGTTGATTTTTGGAATCATCACCAAAACATGTTTTCCAGTGGTCTGTGCTTAGGTGAACGTTCTTGGCCGTGATCGATGGTCGGATGCGGCATGTTTGGGAACTGCCCAATTGGGAAGGTTCACGAGGTTGTTCCTTGAGGGCATCTAGGTGCTTCAGGTGAAATTTCATCGCTGTGATCGACGGTTGGATGAGCCGTGATCCGGGATTACCCGATTAGGAAGGTTCATGGGGTATGTGCAAAAGGATCTGTGCTTCGGTGAACGCTTACAACCGTGATCGACGGTTGGATACGATGCGCCAAAATGTTACTGGATTGGGAAGGTTCAATACGATGGTGGCTTGTGACTGTGGCTGCGACGACTCGGTCCCAGAAAGCTACCCCCCACAACATCTTCCTCTCAACATGCACATAATGTAGTCTCACAACGAATAGATCACTATCCATATTCCTCCTGATGCCCAATCGCGCCATAAAGGCCATTTTCTTTACGCGCTTCCACCATGAAAAAGGCACCTGCGTTCCCCACCATCTTTTGACTTTCTGTAGCTAACGCGTCGACCAGGCTCTCGCGTCCTCCACCAAGTCCCCGAAGGCAGCATCACGCCCTCCGCCTCCCCATCCTCTTTCCCCACCCCGCTCATAACCTTCTCCTCCGTTACATCGTACCTCATCCCAAACCAGCAATTCTGCGACCGGCTCCTCACCTTTTGCACGAACCATTATCGCGTCATTGGATATCCTGTTTGCATAGGAGAGGGGCAAGGAAAAGTCCGGTATGAGAGAAACGAATTCATCTTCAATCTGGCGCTGGTGGTCGAGGAGGGGCTAGGCGATTGGGTCGGGTTTGGTGAAGTGGTGACAAAGTTGGGAAGGCTGTTGAGGGGGTTGGAGGAACAGGGGGGGTTCCTAAGCGGGGAAGAGGGGATGGCTTGGGAGGGGGATGGGGATGGGATAGGCGGTATTGGGCCTAGGGAGCGGGCGGGGAAAATAGAGACCGGGTTGGAGGGTAATGATGGAGCTGCATACGCGGATGGGGCTTGGAGGTTTGGTGTTGGAGGCGGGAGTAAGGTTTATGCGCTCTGTGAGAATGTGTTGGAGGATTTGAATAATTATGCCGAGTGTATGATACCGATCGGTACGTCTCCTCCACCTCCTCCTCTCTCTCCTCTCTTGCATCCCTCTTTACCGTCTCTGGACAGACATTGATAGTACTAACGTGCGGCGCCAAGACGACTCCAACACGATCAACTTGAAACTCTTTCCGACCCGCCCTCCTCCGCCTCCTATCCATGCGCATACGGTGCCTCTCCTCACAATCAACCTCTCCACACTCTCCCACCCCCTCTCCTCCGACCTCACCCTCGTTCGCATCCTCCCCCACGTCAACGGCATCAACTCCGTTTCACATATTGCGCAACTCGCCGACACGGATTTGTCCCTGACCAGAAAAGCGATTCAGCATCTGGTGTATTACGGATGTCTCGTGCTGTTGGACGTGTTCAATTTTGGCGCCGTGTATGCGCCGACGGCCGAGATTGGCGGGTTCGTGATCAATGAAGAGGTCGGGATGGAGTGTGCGAGGTATGTTGGGACTAGAGGGGTGAGGTGGGGGAGTGCAAGTACCGTGAGGATGGGGTCCGATTCTTCGCACTCACGCGATGACCGATTGTCCGTTTCTTCGGCGACATCGCAGCACAGCGAGACTCTCAGCTCAGCGAGTGGTTCCAACTCCAATATGCGTTCCCACTTCAATATCGACAATGCTTCCATAGAAGACGATGCCTCCGTCATCCCTCACGATACGCTGATAACGCTCTATACATCATTACGCCAGGGTCTCACCCTGCGAAACTGGGTCCTGGACAATTTGAACTTACTGAGTGGGATCGACGTCCGTCGCTTCATCACCTTTGGCATCATAAAGGGTTTCTTGTACCGTGTACACAAATATGCCATTGCGACCTCAATCTCCCTTCCCCCCGCACCGCCGACATCGCTCCAATCCGCCGCGCCCTCCACAGCACCAAGCACATCGGGCTACAAAGATACGGACCAAGCCACTATTCGTGGCATTCACCATCACCATCCTCACCATCTCCCGCATAAGGCTAGTCTTGCATCTACTACCGTGTTCGAGATTGGAACCAGTGGTGCGGCAAATGGGAACGGAGGAGGGGAAAGAGACGGGGCCAGATTGGATGGATTCGAAATCGGCGACAGGGAGCAAGGATTGCCGCTGGTTAGGTTTTTGGATGGTATGCATTGTTTTGACGAGATTTGTACTGAATTAGGGATGAGTGAGAGGACTGTTGAGGGGAAAGTTAGAGGGGTGGGAGAGGTTGTTGTGTTTCATAAGTAAGAGAGAGAAAGAGAGATGTATCATACCCATCTTCATGTACATATCAGTCTGCTGTTTCTGCTGCTGCAACACGACATTCAATCTCTGCAACTCCATCTTCGTCTCCATAGCTTCGCGTTCCCTAGGCTCATTCTTACAGTAGACCTACAACATTAAAAAATGGCTACGCATCGTGTGCCTTGTTTTTACAACCCACCCCTAATCCAAAAACCACTTCGGAACCTCCGGTCCCCAAACTGCCAAGCTCTCATCACCAGCCGCGCCCCAACCCACCGGCGTATCCTCGTTCACCAGATCACCATCCGCATAATGCTCCACCATATTTCCACTAACATCCCACCAATAGTCAAACAGCTGGCTCCCTAAAACATGTCTCCCCACACCCCAGACGGGTGTATACTTCTTCGCAACAAGCCATTCGTGGCCCAGATTCTGGCTGTCAAAGTCATGGACTTCGAAGGAGCAGTGATGAACGTGCGAAGTTGGGTTTGTGGACATGAAGAAGGTGTGATGATCGGTGTACTCAGGTCCAATATCGATGTGCAGGAAGACGGCTACCTCTTTCCTTCCCTCCTTATCCTCCCCGCTTTCCGGTACGTCCTCATCAACGAAGAGGAAATCAGTCGGCGCCAAGTTGAAGGTGTGGATGTAGAAGTCGAGTTGGGCTGGAAAGTCTTGGACACAGAGTCCATAATGACCCAGTTTATGCACAGCAGCTGGGCCCGGTTTGAAACGCTGGAAGCAAGCTACACGCGGTTTCTGTACTTCATAGTTTGTAGTCAAGATCTCGGGCATGGGGCCCGGTTCTTTCGGCGTTTGTCCGTGGAGTAGGTTGATGGGGAAGCCTTCGGGGTCCAGGAGAGTAACCATGTATCCGCCTCCTGGCGCTTCGGTCAATTTCTCGATGGGACCGGTCGCGGAGGCATGTCTGGCCGCCCTACAACTCCGCCTGTCAGTTTACATGTTCTTCCCCTTGCGAATCGACTTCTTGGTAAAACCCACTTCTCCAATTCCTCATAACTCTTCACCTCGAAACAACCACCCAGGAATTTCTTCTCCCCCTCTTGCGCATAATACACATACTGATCCGCCCCATAGCCCTTGAACCAACTCTTCCCCTCCCCCTTCTTCACCACACTCATCCCGAAGTCCTTTAGGAAAATCGTGATTTCCGCGAGATCTGGGTGTTGATATCGCATATGTGCGATTCGAGTGATCTTGATCTGTGCATCGCGGTCGATCTTTTGGGAAGCTTGCCAGGCGCGAAGGGATCGTCGGGCTGAAGGAATGGCGGCATCTTGGGGGAGAGAGGTTCCGCGGGCTGGTGAGGGGTCGCGGCTTGGTTTCTGGAGTTTTGGTTGGCGTGGGTAAGTCTTGGATTGGGCCATGCGGTTTGGATGGTTTAGAAACATTTGGAGGGGGGTTTTGTGTGTTGTTTGTTGGTGGATGTGGGGCGTGTACACACCTGTAGCGTAACTTTCTCCTTCAAGTCGTCAAATGCCATTTCGGATGTCTGAGCTGAAATTCATCGAACGTTAACGACGCAAGTAGAGGGAGCTTAGGGTATTAAACAATTGCGATTGTGGTTGGGTTGGGCAGATCGTTCATATATCGATCATGTGGGGGAGATGACCATTCTCGTGAGATGCCGATGGAGCGATGTGGGGATCCGCGCTAGAGAACGCGCGGATGTGTTCCGGCTATATGTGACTATCATTGGACTGGCATTGTTCTATTCTTAGAGGATTTCGAATTGACGATGAGGGAGAAGGACATGAATGGTGGTTGGTGGTGTTTGGAATTTTGACGGATTGTGCTATGGGGTTATCTAGACGCCTTTAAGCTTGGTCCGTTATTTATCAATCGATCGTCCTAGTCTACGAATCACAAACGAGCCTTACCAGAAACATTGTCTCAATCAATCAGCAGGCCTGAGACCTCACTCTCGAACTTCCCTCGCTACTCGCTCCTATCTATTATATTCCACCTACCAACCCCCTCTCATCGCGATCCACATCCCTCTCCCTCAATACCAAGTCGCCAATTCCATTTCAACCGTTCTTTCTAATAGTAACACTCTTCACTGCTGGCGGGATCGAACGTAAATACGAACTCCCATAGTTCCCTCCCGTACTTACACCTGCATACTTCAACTTCCCTTCCCACCCACCTCTCCCACTGATGATATTCCATTGATACGTGACTGTAATAATACGAAACGATCGTCAAGGCGGTGATTACTAAATATCCCAACTTCCACATGTTAGCACCATGCAACACCTCTCCTCAATCCAACTATGCAGGACTCAAACTTACCGAAGCTATGATTATCGAATCTGCCAACGCACGAAAACGAGCTTTCCTTCCAGAGATGATGAAGGTGGGAGTGGCTCAACGACTTACAGTCTTCCACCTGAAACTTTCTGAGCATGAAGGCCTTGGTGAATTTACGAATCGTCAGCGCCGGAATCGTCAAAACGAGGCATATGGCCACCATAGTTATCACAGCGGGTCGGATAGTATGTGCATGAGGGTCTAGAGGCTGGACACCTGGAGGCGGTATCAAGTCAGGACAGATATAAGAGTCAGGGGCTGCTGTGATTTTCACGACTCCAAGGCTCAGTGGTGACTTTGCTCAGAATCGATGCCATTGTTGTGGACGTTATTGACAAGGTGGTGCTAAGGCAAGCATTGCGGAATGTGTCACCAGTCTTGCAACGCCTTTTATCATTTAGGCCCAGATAAGCGTTGCTAGAACTTTGCACCAATGCTGTACTAGAAGTAATTATTAGCTCTCACACAACTTCGCAAAAAACGTCTTGCTCTACAAGCACTGAGCTTGCGTTAGCATCTCGATTTTGAACATCACAGTGCTCACATGGAGCAGTATCCTACACGCACTTCTGCTCTTGCTCCTCAAAATATCCTACATACGCCCTCCTTTCCTTCCTAGCCCTTTGATCTACCACTCGTCCACCTCCCCTTTTGCCGGCAGCTTGACCCTGACAATCTTATCACAATTCAGCAAACACTGTGGATCGTACGCCAACTTCAGTCTCCTCATCGCATCCACTGTCTCGGTCCCCAGCTCATGAGGTAAGTAATCGCGTTTCACGAGACCGACGCCGTGTTCGCCGGTAGCCGTGCCTTCGAGCTCGATGGCACGCTTGACCATGTCATGTACGAGGTGCTTAGTCTTTTCGTACTCGGTTTTCTTGTTGTAGAGGATGATCGCTGTATTGGCGTCAGTACGGGGAACAGAGCGCGGTCGTATAGGGCATCAGTCTTACAGTGGAAATTTCCATCACCAACATGACCAACTATGCTACCAAGCAGACCGCTCTTGCTAATCTTTTCCTTCGTCTCCTCAATGATCTGTGGTAACTTCGAAATTGGCACCGCGACGTCCGTAGTCCAAACACCCATATTTTCATCCCCGCCGCCTTGCGCCATGACACTCCAGAGCGCCTCTTTCCTCGCCTGCCACAGATCCTCCTTCTCCTGTTCACTCTTCGCAAACTCAAAGCTCACGCTGCCCGCCTTCTTAGCTAAGCCTTGTACCTGTCCGATTTGTTCTTTGACCGAGTTCGGGGTTCCGGCGAACTTGAAGAAAAGTGTGGGTGCGTTTTTCCAGGTCTTGTTAGTATGTCCAGCTTCGTTGATGCATCGCATTTGCACGTCGTCCAGGATTTCGATGGCGGCAATGGGCACGCCGGCACCCACGACGCGGAAGACGCAGTCGGCGGCTGAGCGAATCGAGGGGAAGGCGCAGACGGCTACGCTAGTGTGTTGGGGCTTGACCGTGACTTTGAGGGTAGCTTCCGTCACCAATCCCAGCGTGCCTTCGGAGCCGATGAACATGCGCGTGAGATCGTATCCCGCCGAGCTTTTCCTCGGCCGTTGTCTTGTCTTGATGATGGTGCCGTCTGCGAGTACCACGGTGAGAGATAACACCCAGTCTTTCATCGTGCCGTACCGGTACGCGTTTGTGCCCGAACATCCCGTCGCCACCATCCCCCCGATCATCGCACCAGGTCCCGGATCTGGAGGGAAGAAAAGCCCCTCTTTCGCGAGTTTTTCGTTGAGAAGTTCCCATCCCACGGCTGGTTGGACCACAACATCCAGATCCTCCTTGTGCAATTTAATGATCTTGTCCATTCTTGAGAAGTCAATACACACACCACCTCTTGTCGCGGCGAAATGCCCCTCCAGACTTGTTCCCCCACTATATGGCGTCACCGGGATCTTGCGCTCATGGCACACCTTCATGATGGAACTGACTTCCTTGGTAGTCTTGGGCTTGACAACACAAAACGGCACATCGCCGGGTTCGGCTGGGTGCGACGACCATGAAGAACCCGAATGCGACTCGAGATCCGACCGCTCGAGCGAGATGTTCTCTCGGCCGACGATGTCGCGGAAATCCGTCCACGCGGCTTCCATGTTCGCTTCTGAGATGTTGTGCTTGGGTGGGACGATGGTGATGAGAGGTTCGGTCGAGGACGTGGATTGTGGTTGTGGAATTGCCTGACCCCAGTAGTATCCTATGGCGGCCGTCATGAGACAAACTAGACCACTTGATCAGCTTCCATCTCTTCGATTCGATTGCGTTGGAAGAGAAGCGTTGTACCCGTTACGGTAGCAAAAAACCTCCCTCGCGCCGTCCTTTGCTGCAAATCCACCATGCGAATCTGCTCCTTTTTCTCCTTCTCCACACGCTTCGTCACGCTCTCAAAGAGTTGGAGGTTGAACGGCACCTCTTTGCTCTTTTCATCCTCGCTCTTCCATCTCCTCTGCGCATACATGAAACCTTGCGCCCTCATCGTCTGCAGTCGACATGTTGTGCTAGGTATCGCGGAGGTGCGGCGCGAGCTCCGCAGAGCCTGGGGGACACTTCGTAGCGACATGTTGGGTTGAATCGAATGCAAGGGCGTAGGAGAAAGACTAGGTCAGATCATGACGCGAAAGGCCTCGGAAATGGCGACAGCGGTGGGGTGGAGTGGAATGGAGTAGAGCGAGTTATCCGGCACTGGTCCGCACGGCCGGAATCTGATATCAGCCACAGATTTACGCCACGATGTTGACCGTCGTAGACACCACATCTCAGGACAGAACAAGTTTCCAAAATCCCATCTTTCAAACAAAGTGATGGATGTTGTTTGTACCTTGGATGATTTCTGTACAGTACGTGTAGTAAGGCGATATATGAGAGCAAGATCAAAAGAAATGGAAGCAAAATATCTTCAAGGGGAATGGTGGATGGAAGGTAGGTATTCTTTCGGGGCATGTTGTTCACTGTCACTCGCTCGCTGTGATACATTGCTGGAAACAATTTGAAGACCCATATCGAAGAGGCACATGTCGTCTTTCGTCATCGTTGTGGATTCTTTTGGCTTCAACTTACGCCTTCGATGAACGCTAGTCCTGCACGGTGGATATTATCAGCCACATGCCTGCGCCACGACCATGCGCCACAAACAAGGACCGTGCCTGGAACTCCAACCATAGCTCGCACAACCCAGTTCAAAAACCATCCGATGTATTGATGGCCTAAAACTCAAAATCCTCATCAACTGACTTGAGTTTCGTTGAACATTCAGAAGATGGTTGCTTCGTTGGTGTAGTCGGTTATCACGTCGGTCTCATACTTATAGCTATGACTGCTCTAAGAGTAGGTATCCGAAGGCCGCCAGTTCGAATCTGGCACGGAGCATGCGAATGTTTTTGTGGTCCGGCGCTTGTGGGAAAAAGGGTGGGTGCTTTTGAGATACGAAGAAGCTCACGAAAGTCTATCTTTTTGGCAACCTTCGATCAGTTTGACAGAATGCTTTGATAGAGCTATGAATCGACATTTCACTGCGAGATGCTGTTGTCTCTCCCCATAACACGATGAAGGTATATGCGCTTTTACTTCGGAGAGACGTAGAAGGAGTACTGGAAGGAATGCTGCCAGCGAACAGGATACTTGGCTTTCCTTTCGTGTTAGTCGAAGGATATTAGAAAGTAGCATGTTACCACACTTCAACCGCAAGCCACTGAACTAACCAATTTGTATGAGGATAGATTCGATTCCGCCCAATACTCGCCAAGCCAGTTGGGTGGCGAGCCCATAGATATCCAGTAACCAGACTGCAGAGAGGGTAACTCGCAAGCAAGTATGGCCCTCAAAGTTGCTCTATCCAAAGCTAATCCAGTACTCCTCGCCGAGAGTATGTATGTAACGCCTATGCATGTCCGTATAGAGGAGTGATATGCAGGACCCCATGCGCCAGTGAAGAAAAAGGTATCTGCCCTCCGGGGCCGAGTCCCCAAATGCCCGCAGCATGTGCAGAGCAAAAGTCGAAGAAGGAAAGCGTAAGATCGTGGAAATCATGAAGTCGAAGTGAAACCAGAGCGCCATGCTGAAATGAGAGACTAAGAAGATTGATAAAGGGTGAAGATGTTTTGTCGGGGTAGGAGAGCGCTGATCCAAGAGTGAGAGGCATCCGAGGTGTCCATGCATGTGGGGCATGGATCAGCTGCATACGTAGATTGAGGCTGGAGTCAAATAACGTAGCACCAATCAATGAGATATCCGCAGTGTCCTCTGAACACGCAACATCCTCGTCCTCAACCACGCCACAAACTTGGCCCAGGTTCCCTTCGCCTCACGGTGCTTGATAGCCCGGGGTAAGACCCCACTTGACTTTTCTGCATTGTGAGGGGCGGTGTAGTTCGGCAGGGTCCGCGTGTGCGCCTCCCGGTGATCCGAGTACTGCCGACCACCAATAGATGGTCGAGGTGTTCTCTCGTTCGAGTCGGATATGCTGCGGTCGCGCTTGTGAGCTTGCGTATCGGACTTGCGTCGCTGGTGCTCGATCTTCTTGTGCTGCTTGCGCATGTCCCGTTCTGCTTTGGCCTCCTCCTTTGCGGCGAAAGCCTCGCGCGCTGCGCGAATGTTCGCTGCTCGTTCCGCTGCTCGCTCTACTGGGTCGACAGGGGATTCTCGGCCGCCGCGTACGAAGCCAAAGGCCTTGTCAAAAGACGTGCGAGAGCTCGGCGAGGTTGTAGTTTCCAGCGAGCGCAGTGTATCGCCACGCGAGCGGGAATGCGATTGTGCCATGGGTGAGGTGAGCGAGATTGAAGATTGCGAGTAGCTTCCGGCAAGGCGAGTTGAGGAGCCAGTTGTGTGGATTCGTAGTGCTGGCGCAGCGCCAGGCGCGGACGAAGAAACCGAGCCAGACCGTCGGGCTGGGTCAAACGCCTGTTGCCGAAGGCGATACTCCTCGTTTGTCATGATGTCGTCCACCTCGGTCTCAGTCCCCAGTATCGACGCGGATGTAGATCTTGCAATCGGCGGGGTATACGACTGACGGATCGGAGGCATGTACGGCGCGGTCGGGCGCTGCAGACTCGATGAGGTGGAAAACTGAGAGGTATTCGAGATGGACCTCGCGTGGCGATTGCGCCCATTTACAGGTGCGAAATTGACGTCCTTGGCTGAGGGTGGATAGCCATAATCAGAGATGCCGAGGCCAGCAAGGCGCTCGTTCTCTTCGGCCGGTTGGCTGAGATCCAGGGCATTGTCGTCCTTTGAAGAGAGTTTGCGTAGATACGGCTTGATCTTGTTGTGGTGGTGCGATGCGGAAGGCATGGGGCGATGTCGCTTGGAGTCGGCCGACGGCGGTTCTTCTAATATAAAGGCCTGGTCGGCCAGTGGGGTGAGCTGCTGGCTTGCCATGGAAGAGGTTGAATGGCCCCTTCTATGCAGACGAGCCGAGGAGCCATGTGAGCGTGAAGCCATAGTCGAGGTCTGGGTCGAGTGCTGCGGCGGGTTGTCGCATGCCAGATTGCCAAAAGCTGCGATAGCTGCGATAGCTGGTGGTAGTCGGCGGTGTCACCAAATCAACATCATGGATGTCGGTGCATGCAAGCTACTTGGTTCAGTGACGACGTGAGGATGGGGTTTGCAGCAGCGGGTTCCAGCGGAACGAGGACGTTGGAAGACCGTTCAGGTAAGGATGATGGCTATGAACCCTGGGCGATCCTTGGCGTCAACAAGAAGGCGGTGGTGGTAGCGCAATCGGTGCTGGAGGGCCGCGGCACGGCTTTTAAGCAATGGACTGGGGCGGGAGCTGGCAGGCCGCTGGCCTGGTAACGAGGAGGGGAAAGGTGGAGATGTGTTTTGTGTAGATGGACGATAAGGCTCAGGGAAGAGCGGTGGGCTAAGACAAACTACCACCAAGGCATCGGATCGCGCGGGCTGACGAGGCTCTGGTTTGCTTTGCACTGTGTACGGAGCTCCCTTTGGGTGCCGCAGGAGCCGGCGCTGAACGAATAGCGAATTGATGACTTCTTAGATTTCACATGTGGCCGCCTTGCCGGTCTGGACTGTGGGCTGCAACCGACACTATGCATGAGGCACAGCATTCACGGCATTCCTCGCCCACCTGCCTCTCTATCCGGCGCTGCAACACTCAGCCTGCGCTCGGGCAGCCGACAAGTCACACGTCTCGCTTTGACGGGTTGTGGTTAGTGATGCCCATAGGATGGTACGTACACGGTAGTTTGCCTTCCCCGCACCTCAACAACCTCCGGATGTGCTACTGCGTGTGTATGCGTGTGTGTGTGTGTACATGTACCGTATCTCATACCCCACCAAAAGCTGACGACAGCGACGGGGCAGCTGAGAGCCACTATCACGGCCATCAGTCTCAGCTTGCTTGCGTGTTGTGGCTGGCGTCTGGCGTCTGGCGGCAACGAGGCACTGCACACCATCGGCACGTCATCAACTTGCAGTCCACATCTTCATCCCCACATACCCCTCTGGTTGGCTCGGTTTGACCGTGCTGAAACAGAATCTGGGATGGGCCGGCATACCGGCATACCAGCATGCCAGCATGATCTCCAGATCGCATCGCATCGCATCTTCAAACCTGCCCCCCACGTTGATGACCCGGCAACTTTCTCGTTGTTATTGCTTACACCAACTCTCCGCAGCACTCTGGACCCTGCCCACGATGCTGCCGTGGCGTGCATTTACACGTTGTCTATCTGATCCCATCTGGCCGTGGCGCTGTCCAGGCCTGATGAATACTACTACTTTACGCTTGTCGCATATTCACAACTCCCCAACACCCGGCTGCTGGGCTAGTCTCATGTACAAGGATGACTCTGTCTGGAACTTGGCTGACTGTAACCATTGGTATTTGAGACACGTGAGCCTTCATAGAGGGTCCAGAGGACCTAGCACTCACCCTGCGGCTGACTCAACATATCGATGGGGCCACCGCCGGAGTAACCTAACCCGCTTTACACCAATGCGCATAGAAGTATCAGGCCGCTGACGGTAGGGTTACAACAAGACACTTTTAGGATCAGTCATCAGTTGCAAAAGTCCCTTCGAAAGAGCAGCACCAATCTTTACGATGAGAAGGATTCAGGTCTACGAGGAATGCTACCAAGCCTAGACCGAAGTTGGAAATTTGTATGCGTCGTATCCCTATAGCGGTTACTGAAAGGTAAAGCGACTGTCAAAGCCCGGCCATTGACGTTGTATGTGCATCCGGTGGTGAATCCGCTTCTGCTACCTATTCCACGCAGGCTAGCATAAATGGGGCCTGCGTGTTATGCTGCAGACGTACCATGTATACTCACACGGGCTCCAGAAACCGCACGCCATGCAGAGTTTTCCGTACCGAACAGGTCCAGCATAGGCACGTGGAAAGGGCAAGCTGGTAATCGTGACGGTTAGGTAGTGGGATGAGGTTGCCATGCTTGGAGGATGCACAGTGAGAGAAGATTGCCTCGACGACGACCAGTTCGTAGGCAAAAGCCAGGTTGCTAGGCAGATCTGGGGCGTGGCGCACGGACCCTCCAAATGCAGACGACACCGTCCGCAAAACACCAAGCAACGACACATTCCCTTCCTCACCACCGCACGTCAACAATCTTCGGCATCATGTCGGCCAACAAGCGGACGAGCTCATTCCAGGGGAGACCCGAAAACCCATATGATGACCGCGATGACCCAATCGACCCGGTCAAGAAAGCAACGGCCGCGCAAATGGCAACGCGCAAGTAAGTCGTCTCTCCCCTTCACCTGAGCATGGCCGCACGCACGCCCCCACTGCGCGCAACCCCAAATCGGCCTTGTATTGTGTGCGCTATTCTGACGGCTATTGTTCGTCATCGCAGAATAAAATCCGCCAAAGGCTCGCGGCGACCCGCAGGCACGACCTCCGTAAGTTGTCCTCACGAGCCCGCAACCCCAGCGCATACCGCAACCGCACCCGCAACCGCACCCGCACCATGTCGGGAAAACACTCGGCGGGATGTAACCGGCACGGGCGCAAGCTCCAGCGTCGCAGAGAACAGCCTCAGGCTCCTGCTAATGCGCGCCCACAGGGTCTCTCCATGACGCCAACCAACTTTTCCTTCGGCGGCGGCGACGCCAGCAGCTCGAACGCCGGTTCCTTCAACTTCGGGTCGCAGCAACAACAAACCCAGCCGGCGCAGAACGGCAGCGTATTCGGGGGTGCATTTGGAGGCGGCGCGACCAGCAACAGCTTCCCGCCAGCCCAGCCAGCAGCACCGAGCAGCAACTTCTCGAGCGCCTCGTTCCCAGCTTTCGGCGGCGGCAGCAGCAGCAGCAGCAGCACAAATACGAGCTTCAGCCCACAACCCCCCTCGACCGGCTTTAGCTTTACGGCGGGTGCGGCCAATCCCTTTGCTGCGTCTGCTCCAGCGCCTGCAGTGAACGGCTCGGGAGCCTCGGGCGGTTTTGGAGGTTCCATCTTTGGCAGCGCGTCCAGCGCGTCTTCCCAGCCGCAAGAGGGCAACAGCATCTTTGCGGGCTTTGGCCAGAACGGCACAACGACCGCGGCACCCTCCGCCGGGATATTTGGCACGAGCAGCGCGACAAGCACTGCGCCCACAGCTAATATGTTTGGGACCAGCGGCGCGACCAGCACTGCACCCGCGACCAACATGTTCGGAAACAGCAGCGCGCCTGCAACCAACCTGTTTGGCAACATCACCTCCAGCGCCCCGGCAACGGCCACCACCGCTACAACTGCGCCTCCCAATGCCTTCGCAAGTTTGGCGCCCGCACCATCTTCAACGTCCGCCAGCGGCTTCAACTTCACTTCTTCGCAGCCTGCACCGGCATCCACGACCGAGAGCACCTCTAAACCGACGACAAGCTTCTTCGGTAGCGCCTCCGTTTCCGCCACGCCCGCTAGCGCTTCGTTCTCGCTCTTTGGTACGAAGACACAAGGCGAAAGCACCAGCACACCCACGGCTGGAAACAGCTTGTTCCAGACAGCAACCTCAACCACACCTGGCGCGTCCGAGAGCACTCCAGCACCAGTTGCCAACATGTTTGGTGCAAAGGTTCAGGGCGACG
The DNA here is from genome assembly GCA_019202945.1 of Corynespora olivacea. NCBI lineage: Eukaryota > Fungi > Ascomycota > Dothideomycetes > Pleosporales > Corynesporascaceae > Corynespora > Corynespora olivacea. The sequence goes on from JAGQEM010000201.1 coordinate 38,090, forward strand.
CACCCAACACACCGGGAGCCAGTCTATTCCAAAACCTGGGCACCAGCTCACAGGGCGAGGCAGCCAAGACCCCAGCAACAAGCACCGGTCTCTTCAAGGGATTTGGCGCGAGCACAAAGGGCGACTCAGCGAGCACTCCGGCCCCCAGTAGCACCCTCTTTAAGGGATTTGGTGTAACCTCACAAGTCGAGTCAGCGACCACTCCAGCACCCCTCTTCTCCAGTATGGACCGGCCCTTTGGTACGCCAATTGCTACTCCGCTCAGCAAGGACAGTGCGTCTACTCCAAAGACGCAGGCCGATTCAACAGGCAAGACCATGACGGCCCCGTCTAAGAGCATGTTCTCATTCACCCCGAAGACCACATCTGCCGAGAATGCGTCGACACCTTCCTTGTTTAGCTTCTCGACCCCTCAGACTGCGTTCAAGCCGTCAAAGAGCGGACCCCAGGAGTCGGAAAGCACGGCACCAAAGAGGGACAACATGGCTACATCCTTCGGTACGCGTGGTCCCGGCACTGGCGCTTTCGCCGAACCGATCCCGTCTGGAGACCAGAACACAATCAATCTCTCCAGTAATAATCAGTCTCTGTTCGCTCGATCGCAACCTGCAAGCTCGCAACGCGATGACGCTCAGAAGACGCCTTTCTCATTCACTCAGCAGAAGGATACGCTCGAACAGCAGCAGAATGCCCCGAGCTTCTTCAATAAGTCTTCTTCTCCGACGAAGCAGCAACCGTCGCTCTCGCCTGCTTCAAGCATGCCTACCCTTACCGGAGCCGCCGCACCACCGCCTGCAGTGTCCAACACCGGTGCTGTACCCAAGATTCCGAGAGCTCATGTCCCCGGAAACTGGGCCAGCGCAAAGACCGTGGGCGCCGACCTGCAGGGCCTCACAGTCCAGCTCGTCACCCTGAATAACCAGTATCGCTCCAAGCTCGCGAGCCTCTCAGCAACTGCAGACTGGGCTCCACTGTCCCAATGGCATTCGAGAGCGACTGCAGATATCATGCAGAAGATCGCCGCTGCCAAGAAGCAGTTGGCAGCCGAAAAAGGCATCACAGGGCATGAATCCAGCCTGTCCGTGAAACGCAAGGTAGGCACCGATGCCAGTGCCGCTGACCATGCTTATGATGCTTCACCATCAAAGAAGCCGCGTGGGGTCGAAGCACCTGCTACGCCAGCCCGCCAAGCGCCAAACTTGTTCAGCACCACCCCCAAGCAAACGCCGCCACCGTCCGAGACGGCCAGCTTGTTTGGCAGTGTTCTCAAAAACAAGAGCACCGGTGCTATCACTTCTGAGAAGAAAGACAGTGAGCCAGTCAAGTCCTCGACGCCTCAATCGGTATTCTCCTTCGGCAAGAGCGGAACAGCCAACACCGCGAAATCTGCCTTTCAAATGCCTGCGATTAGTTCTGGCAACAAGACCAGCATGTTTGGGGGAGGCAGTCTGTTGTCCCAGTTCCAGAGCACGGCAAAGACTTACGAAGAGCTCGTTGCAGAACGCAAAGCCAAGGACAAAGACGACGATTACGATTCCGATGAGGAATCTTATGAAGCCTGGTCACAGCGTTGGGATGAGAAGGAAGCCAAGCGTCAGGCTGAGACCAAGCAGAAGGTGACAGCCACACCCACTGTTGAGACCTCTGCTCCGCCCAAGGCATCCAATGGAGGACCAAACTTCTTGTCGAGCTTCACCAAACCTTCCGGTGAAATTGGCGGCTCTTCTACACTTGGTCTTTTCGGCTCCCGCGGTCCAAGCCCAGCTCCTTCAATCGGAGGCCAGTCTGTGTTCGACGCCCCCGAAGCTGCACAGTCTCCTGCCTCCAACAACATCTTTGGACACTTATCCGCTGGCCCATCTTCTAACCAAGAGGACGATGGGGAGGAGGACCAGGATGAGGAAGAGGCTTCCGAATCTCACGACTCTGGCGTACAGTCGACCACCGAGCGTTTGTCTGACCAAGTACAGCCCAAAAAGCGCAGAGTTTTCGATACCGAATCCGAGTCTGAGGAGTCGCTAGAGGAGACCACAAAGCATGGAACGCGAGATTCTAAAAAGCCCAGTCTGGCTGACCGCATGACGAAGGATGTCTCCAATGCGAAGACCGACGACTCGGAGAAAGAGAATGGTGATCCCAACAAGTTGTTCTCGTTTAGTCAGGCGAACGGAGTGCAGACTCCGGCAAACAAGCCCTTCGCATTCTTCGACTTCGATGCTGCTGGAGCCAAGTCGGCGCCACCAAAGCAAGATACATCTGGAGACCAGACGTTCAAGGCAGGAAATCCGATCAAATTTGGCACTGCAACAAAAGGAAACCCCACATTCCAGTTTCAACCAGCCACACCAGGCCCGACGGAGTTTTCTGCGACGCCCTCCAAACCGCCTCCATCGGCATTCTCGTTCTTGAATGCTGCGGCCTCATCAAACCCCGGCTCAGGCTTCTCGTCGCGTGCTCCAACACCTCTATCCGAGGCTGAGACGAGCGGCAAAGAATCTGCCGCCGATAACGAAGACGAGGAAGGCGGGCGCCAAGAGCAGCTCGATCTTTCCCTTCTCACCAATGACGAGAAGGCCGAGAACGATGTCCTCTTCCACGCTGAACCGGCTCTCTGCAAGCACCAGGTTACCAAGCCAACGGGCGAGAAGGAGTGGGAGAATTACGCGCGTGGCCGGCTCTATATCTTGAAACACAAGGAGACGGGCAAAGCATATGTGCGCATGCGCCTGGCCAGTGGTACCACGGTGCTCAACTACAACCTCCTCCCCAAGCTCAAGACGATGGTCACAGGCGGCAGCAAGAGGATGGTCAGTGCCATGGGCACCAAGAGCGACGGCAAGACGGGCAATCTTGTCTTCGCCATGAAGACCACGGAGATCGCCACCAACTTCTCGAACATGTACAACGAGAACCTGCCCGCCTGATCGACGCCGGGACAGACGATGTCGGTTGGATCCGTGGGCGGTTGCTCACCCAAACTGCAGCCTCTTTCCAGCTATGAATTGATCTTTAGATGTTAATGACGGACGATTATTCAACTACCAATCATCGTACAGGGTTGTTCGCGGATGCTGTTTTGGCACTCACCATCTATTGGCTCGCTCTGTTGAACATGGACCACATACCAAACCTCTTGTTTCGACGCCTGCTCCAACACCAATTTGCACGATTTCCCCTGCCACGTTTGGGCCTTTTCGTTTCCATTGCTACCCCTACGATACCACCCCGACGACGGTGCCTTTTCGGACATTTTGTCCTTTACCCAGTCGGCACCCTCTGTATGTACCCCGAATACGACACTTTTAAAAGCGATTTCTTTCTTTGCCTGCCGCAACTACCGAATCTATCGATGGTCTTTTTTTTTCGGAGGCCCCTTTTTATTACTAATGGACGCATGTCTGACTGGCGTTTTCATCAACTTGCATTGCATTGCATGGCGTTCTTGCCTAATCGGTGGATGGATGGATGGATGGGTGGGTGTGTCGACGGGCTGGAAGCTAAAGGTTATGACGGTGACGGATTGTGCTGGATGAGCGCCTGTATCATATAAAGACTGATTTTTTTTAATTGCATGCCGTGCGGGAAATAGAGACAGGCTTTCACTTTCCGAGGATCCGGTCCTTGGCTTTGATGGGAGGGGGTGTGATGCTCTACGAAGGTTTTTCTTGCGCTCTTGGGGATACGTGGTCACCACGACCACGTTCTTTCCAAGATGGGCCCAAAACCACCTGTCCTTCCGGAAGCACGTGCCTCCCCGACCCAGTCCTCCCTTCCTCTACGCCATGCACAAGATTGTTGAGCCAGGTTGCCAGTCTCAACGCCGCCTTCGCAATCTGCGTTTCCACGATGGGAGCGGCGCCGACAGCATACCCATTCAGCGCCAGATCTTCCGTCTGACTCGCTCGACTGTACACAAAATCACACGTCCACCTGTTGCTCTCCCGTGCCCACGTCGTCGCGCACTCGATCGGTTTCGCGGGATCGGTGCAAGCGGTCCACATGTACGGCGCTTCGTAGAACTGATCGCGTCGGATGCGGTCGACGAGGCCGGCGAAGAAGGGAGCCAGGGTCTCGTTGGAGAAGCGTGAGTGCGGAGGAAGACCGGCGGCAAAATAGGGAATGTGACCGTCCCATACCTGGTGAGCGGTATCAGTATGAGTTTTCACGAACGGCAACGGGAAAGAGAGTGGTGCTCACGGCATGCAGTTCGGTAGAGATGTTGTTGAATACCGCCTTGTACAGGTTACCGCCCGCAGCTCGCCCCGACGCATGCAAGGGCTGTGCAATATCCCCCAGAAAATGGGACACCCACTTCAACGCATACGAGCACGTCAGGTTGGTCGACCCGTCCGTCGAGCCCCCGCTCTTCACACGGGTGATGCATTCTCCGAGGATGCCCGTCTGGTTCGCAATAGCGGAAACGACGCAGCCTCGGCCCGAACAGTCTCGGTCGTAGTTTAAGCTGCATCGCTGTGGCGGGGCGTCGTGTGCATCGATCCAGTGCCACTGGTACGAGAAGCGGCCCTCGTCCGTGTGCGCGTAGCCGTCGGCCCACGCTGCTGCTCGGCCTATCGAGCCGTTGTATTGCGGCTCGAGGATCTTTTGGAGCGTCGAGGTCGTGTGCGGTGTCAGGAATTGCTCGGCCGTGAAGCCGATCTGGTTGTGGACTGAGGAGGGTTGGTTGGTTGGCTGGTTTGAGGGCAGGTGGTGGTTGGGGAGGAGGTACCGTCTGTGTTCCATGCGGATGCTGAAGCTAGGAAGAAACTCGCTACGAATATGTTCTTCATGATGTAAAGGGTGGAGTGGTAGCAACGGTGGGTGTTTAGGGCACGGTGGGCGTGCGCGAGAGGGGTTCTCTTCAGGCCATGTTCGGGCTTTGGAAGTGTGAGGTTGTGGATGTGTACTCATACTATTAGTAGGTAAGCGGTGCCTCGGCGATATTGCTCTCTCGGCGATATTGCCATGTCCGCGGCTGACCAAGCGTATCCCCGATGCCCGGCGGGAGTTTTTGCATTATGGATGGTTCTTACGGAGATGGCTGCGAAGTTCGCAGGCTCCATCTTGCTTTTCTTTGGCTCGTGAGGCCCTTTGAAGCGCACGTACTGCATAGGAAATGCAGTGGGCAGCCGAATGGATCAACTCAAAAGCAAGTATCAGCCGTCGAAGGGAGAAAGAGGACGGGAGGGGAACAGGTTATCGGCCGGTGGCGCGAAACACGCATCATCGGCGCCATCCACCAGCCGCGAAGGTATAGTCGATGGATCGGGCGCGTGCACTGACGTGTGTTTCGTTTCGACTGCGGGCTTCGATAATTCCTCCATTTCATCTTTCTCTTCCCGCTGCCGTCCTGTGTTCTCGCCGTTGCTCTCCTTCATGATACCCCCGTCGCTCGTAAAATCATGACGGCATCCACAAACCCCGCCCCGCCCCCGCAATCGCAGCAGCAGCAGCAGCATGAGGAGGATGAAGATGATGGCAATAATAACGATGAGCTCCCATCCTATTCCGATGGAGTGGTGGCAGAGCTGCCGGCGGAAATGCCCGCGGTAGAGGCAGAGAGCTCGACACCTCAGCGACCGAGGACCAAGCCCGAGGGCTCCGAGTACGCCGGCTCCTATCGCCCTTCCGATGTGCAGAGACTGCCGCCCACGTAGCTGCCCCAAACCCTGCGATGCAGACAACTGCTAACGACTCTCCAGAACCGGGCCAGACGCCCACCGCGACCTCCATGTCGACGATGCGGCCGCCGCGCCCCACGACCAGCCTCCCCCCGCATACACCGAATTGCCCGGCGTGATAGACGACAGCGGCAATGCCCTGGGTGCCGCCGCCACCGTGGCCGACGACGGGCGGGTCAACATCAACATCAGCCAGAAGAACCGCACCATATCGCAGTTCATCCTCCCGCAGCTCCAGCGCCAGCTCTCCCAGGTCCAGCACGAACCCGCCCCGCCGCCCCCGTACGTGCCCGAATTCCTCGGTGGCGCGCCCGGCCAAGAACCGCCGCCTGCCCTCAACGTCGTCATCCAGGTGGTGGGCTCGAGGGGCGATGTGCAGCCTTTTGTGGCGCTGGGGAAGGTGCTGAAGGAGACGTACGGCCACCGCGTCCGGCTGGCGACGCATCCCACGTTCAAAGACTTCGTCACCGAGAACGGGCTGGAGTTTTTCAGCATCGGCGGCGATCCGGCCGAGCTCATGGCCTTCATGGTCAAGAATCCCGGGCTGATGCCTGGCTTCGATACCCTGCGCAGCGGCGAGGTGGGCAAGAGGAGGAAAGGCATCGCCGAGATGCTGCGCGGGACCTGGAGATCGTGCATCGAGTCGGGCGACGGCCTGGGCGTGGACCCCCTGAAGCAGACGGTGGAAGAGTGGATGGGCGTCGAGGACCAGCTGCCCGAGGAGCTGAAGAAGCCGTTCGTCGCCGATGCGATCATTGCCAATCCGCCGAGTTTTGGCCACATCCACTGTGCTGAGAAGCTTGGGATCCCGCTCCATATGATGTTCACGTGAGTGGGACGTTTCGTGCATCGTGGCCGAAAGCGCTGACATGGTGCATGCAGCATGCCGTGGTCTCCGACCCAGCAGTTCCCGCATCCCTTGGCCAATATTCAGTCTTCCAACACGGATCCGACGGTGACAAACTTCATGTCGTACATTCTCGTGGACATGTTGACGTGGCAGGGCCTGGGCGATGTCACGAACAAGTTCCGCAAAGACTGCCTGGGCTTGGATCCCATCAGCATGATTTGGGCTCCGGCCATGTTGGCCCGGCTGAAAGTGCCGTGGACATACTGCTGGTACACCGGATCCTCCTCACAGCTTTACGTACCGACGCTAATATGTCATCAGGTCTCCTGCGCTGATCCCGAAACCCAAAGACTGGGCCCATCACATCCAGATATCGGGATTCTACTTCCTCAACCTTGCATCAAACTACACCCCAGCCCCGGACCTGGCTGCGTTCCTGGAAGCAGGGGAAGCGCCCGTGTACATTGGTTTTGGATCCATCGTTGTCGATGATCCAAATGCCATGACCGAGCTGATCTTCAAGGCCGTCAAAATCACGGGCCGACGGGCGCTCGTGTCGAAAGGCTGGGGTGGCCTGGGAGGAGATGATCTCAATGTCCCCGAAGGCGTTTTTATGCTCGGGAATGTTCCTCACGACTGGCTGTTCAAGCATGTTGCGGCTGTCGTGCATCACGGAGGCGCCGGTACCACGGCTGCCGGTATCGCTGCCGGAAGACCTACTGTGGTCGTGCCCTTCTTCGGCGACCAACCTTTTTGGGGCGCCATGACCGCGAGAGCTGGTGCCGGTCCCGAGCCCGTTGCGTACAAAGATTTGACCGCAGAGAAGTTGGCCGAATCCATCAACCAGGCGCTGAAGCCTGAATCGCTCGATAGGGCCAAGGAGCTCTCAAAAAAGATCAGTCGGGAACAGGGCAGTCAAAATGGCGCACAGTCTTTCCATCAACTGCTCAAGTACGATGATCTTAGATGTGCCGCCGCGCCAAAACACCCTGCAGCTTGGAGAGTCAAGCGCACTCAGGTGAGGCTCAGCGCAAAGGCCGCCACCGTACTCGCACAAGAGGGGGAGCTGAACTTTTCAAACCTCAAATTGTAGGTTCTCACCTGCTCCTTCCTTGAGGAGCGTTCTGGCTGATGGTCATTGATTAGATTCCGACCGCGTGAATATCAAACGGACGAAGGGCCCTGGGATCCATTCTCCGGTGCTGCGTCTGCGCTACTGGGCACGGCGACACAGATGATGATGGGTGTAGCCGACTTTCCCATCGAAACACTGAAGCTCCTCAATATTCATCCCGACGCCAAGAAGAAAGATACGGGCAAAGGCAAGGGTAAGGCGAAAGACTCCGAGGACGGGGTAGCCTCGGGATCGACGCAGACAGGACATACCTCAGAAACGAAGCCGAGAAGCGATACGCAAGCATCCACTGCAAGCAGCAGCACCACCACTCTACCTGGTGCTCTTACGCCAAACAGCCCACCCGATCAACCCAGGCCATCGCATGACCTTCCAGAGGCCGTCGGTCCCTTTCCCGAAGCCACCACACCGACGCGCAGATCGACCTTCATGGCGCAAGCGATGGCAGCCTCATCTCAGGTTGCACGTTCACCCTCACCGTCTCGTCATCGTCGTCTGTTGTCCGCGGAAGGCAGGCACTGCAGGAGCCCAAGCGGCAGTCGCGCGCAGTCCATCTCAGCTGCTGAGTTGCGCCCAGGCCCGAAGTCGACCACTTCCGAGAGGACATTTTCGGAAAAATTTAGTGACATGAATGCTGACTCGGTGGTTGGCACCAGCAAGGGCGTCGGCAGAATCATCGGTGCCGGGTTCAAATCCCCGCTGGACTTCTCGCTCAACATCGCCAGAGGTTTCCACAACGTGCCGAAGCTATATGGCGGAGAAGTAAGGCAGGTTGACAAGGTCACCGACTTTGAAAGTGGAGTAAAAACCGCCGCAAAGGTAATGTTTGGCCTGAGCGTTGACGGGAAGGGTGACTGACTTGCGCGTAGGAATTTGGCTTGGGGCTCTATGACGGCCTCGCGGGTATCGTCACTGATCCCTACAAGGGGGCAAAGAAAGAAGGGGCCGTCGGCTTCGTCAAAGGCGTAGGTCGAGGCCTCTTCAGCGTCCCGTTCCGTGTCATGGGTGGAGCCTGGTCAATACCTGCATATACCATGAAGGGTCTTTATCAGCAGATGATGAAGGAGAGGGGAGCGAATGCGCAGAATTACATCATAGCAGCACGCATTTCCCAAGGCTACGATGAAGCTTCAACCACATCGGCCGCGGAACGAGCAGACATCATCAGCAAATGGAAATGCATCAAGTTGAACGTCAAAAAGAAGAAGAACCCCGGTGAAGAGCAAATGGAATCGTTGCACAACTTCATGGACCAGCGGAAGACCAAGAAACAGGAACGCTTTGCAAAACTCCGCGACAACTTGAAGCACGCCAAGTCCATATCGAATGTTCCCTCAGCTTCCGGTAACTCCAGTCAGAGTTCGCTAGCCAGGCTCGAAGACCCGCTCTCACAGGCCAATTCAAGAGACACTGGTTCAAGTTATGTCGGACCAGGACATCCGATCCACCACGCCACCACCTATCCCCTTCATGCGCCTTCCCGAGCTCAAATCGCACACATGTCCGCCGCAGAGGAGAAAGCCGGGCTTCTCCAACTGGAAGAAGCAATCCAGGGCTCTGTAGCTGAAACCTCGCGCGGTAACCCCGAAGAAGACGAGCTCATCGCGCGCGCAATCCGCGCCTCCATAGCCGAACTTGAGCGCGAACCCGCGGAACATGAAGGCGAAGAGCAAGTCCTCGAGCGCGTCATGACCGCCAGTCTCCAAGAAGCCCAACGCGCCGGCGCCACCGAAGAAGAGCAACAAGCGCTCGAAGAAACCCTCCGGCAATCCCTGCTTCACACCTCAGGTCGCCGACACCACAACACGGACTCGGAGTGGGATAGTGATGAATCCGAGGACGACGAAGATTATCAACGTATCATTGCCGAGTCGCAGAAACTGGCCGAGTTGCATCAGAGCTCCTCTCGAGATCAGTATTTTTCCTCCATTCCTGGCGCACAGGAATCCATCGCTGCCAAAGAAGACGAGCAGCTCAAGCTCGCCCTGCAACAGAGTGAGCAGGCGCACAAGGAAGCCCAGAACGCGCCTGATGAAGAACAAGAACTGCTGCGGAAGGCGATGGAGGAGAGTGAGAAGCTGCATAAGACGGAGATCGAACAAGCTCAGGGTGGAGGAGAGGACGAAGCGGAGTCCCTCAGAAAGGCGATGGAGGAAAGTGCCCTTGCGGAAAGGGAGAGATTGAGTACATTGGAGAAACAGAAGGCGGAGGAAGATATTATCATGGAATACATCAAGAAACAAAGCTTGGCAGAGGAGGAACATAGGAGAAGGGCGTTGGGTGGGAGGGACACGGGGGGCGAGAGTTCGAGGAGCGGTGGTGGGGGCAGTTCCAGCTAAGGGGCGGAGGGGAATTCGAATGGTGTGGTGGAATTCTGGGAGAGGGTGATCGAGGACAGGGATTGATGAAAAAGGACGATGACAATATGCATGAGAGGATGCTTGCACGATACATGATACCCACGGAATAAATACACTTTGGTAGCTTACGATTCTTATCCTCATTTACTGAAGCACTCGAGAAAAGAGTTGAGAACCGTCACAAGACAGGCCGAGATATTGGAAAAACGGTCCACAAGAATTTTACACACGAACAACGATGGGGATGGATGTAGATGATTTTATAGAAAAGCCAGTGAATACCAAAGAATAGATACCGGACCATCTGGACCAATACCAGGTGTGGCACAGCAGCGCCACAGAAGATTGCCCAACTCACGTGATGTTGCTGCATAAGGCCCCCCCCCAGTCATGGCGCAGGCAGCAATGCAATAATGCAACGTCTATAAAATGGCCCTCTCCTACGTGAGGCGCGTAGAAGGTTGAGGCTGCAGTAGGCATCCGCCAATGGGAGACATGAGGGTGGTCGATACAAGGCCGAACCACCTTCTCGCTTAAAGCAAACGTTCTGATTTGATTTCAGCCAGACTCACACGCTCTTTGTACTCTTTCAATCTATCCATGACGCTGACACCATTCCAGAGTTCCCTACCACCCAACCCATCTGCGGTTAGGTCTGGAAGTCCGATTTGCTCCAGCGCGAAACTCGCTGCGACGTGGCCGTACTTCATTGCTTCGCAGACATTGCCCGTCTTGTGCCATCCTGCAATATAGCCACCCAGAAACGTGTTTCCAGCTCCTGTGGGATCAACCACTTTTGTGGATCCCTTCTCGTAGTAGGATGGGAGCCATGTCGGTCGTGTTGCACGGCTCATGGCCAGTGCACCGTACTCACCAGCTCGAATAATGACGACGCCATTGTAGTCGAGTCCAATCGATGAGTCCACAATGGTTTGAGCAAAAGATTCCATCTTGTCGGAATCGAAAGCCTCTGCAGGCGCATCGTCGAAGATGGCGGCCACCTCGATGTGGTTTGGTGAAAAGACGTCGACGATTTTGCAGGCTGCAAGGAATAGATGACGATTGGTCCTCGTGCAAGCTTCCGGAAGAGGTTCCCAGACAATTAGTGCGTGGGAGTCGATCCTCGCACGTTCTCGGAGCCTGCGCAGATAGGGTACCTCTGAACGTCGGCGTACAAAGTCAGTGCATGTTGGCCCAAGCATGCAGCACGAAAACCGGCAATACTCACGATCCAAAATCTCGGCTGGTGTACCGAAGAAGTGGAAAGCCTTTGATTCCAGAGCCGGTGTGTTGGCTAGATCGGCGGGCAGAGCTCGTAAAGGCTCGCCGTTGTATTCGAAAGATTTGGCTGTATGTGTTACTCATTGTCTCCGGGTTTAGGTCAGTGCACTCACGCCCAAAGGTGTTATCCTTATATACCAGCTTCCCCCTCGTTGACCGCCGATCTTGTCGGACTTTCATGATCAACGTAGTACCCCATCGTTCGATGCGTTCCTTGATAGCCGATGGGAAATCATTACCTGCAATGATCAAACACCCAACCTCTCGAGGAACATATGCAAACAGGCGCTGACCGAGTGTCACGAAAGTGGCCGAACCGCCGAGCACATCAATGAGAGCAGGTCGATCGGGCATATGAATCTCATCGATGATGACCATGCCCAAAGAGACACACGAAATATTCGAAAAAGCGGCAGGGCCCATCGTGAAGGTGAAGTGTTGGGAAGAAGAGAAGCACAAGTTGAGAAAGGAAAGTGTGCCGCAGAGCAAACACACGTAAAATGGAAGACCCATCTATGACGCGACCAATCAGAGAGCTTGAGCCACTTGCTGAATAAGCATACATACTCGTCAACTCCCTCAGCCGTGGATGTTGTCCATGACATGGGGGATGCTCAGGAAGGTTTGTAAAGCCACTGGGAAGGATGGAAGAAGACCTCAAAGTCTACACCCCCAAAGACGCCAATCGCAGGGAACAGGTCGCACTCCCCTCTGATGCCCATCGCGCCACCCTCACTTTTCTCATCCAACTCCTCATTGCCATCCCAGCCACCCTCTTTGACTCCATTGCGAGTGAAAAAGACATCGATGTCAAGTATCCCACCCTGTTGCGACTGTTCGTATGAGGGTGGATTCTTCGGTGGGGCGAAAGTCATTCCAATTCCGATGACCTCGTCAGGCAGGAAGCTCGTAGTGAAGTCGACACCACCATAGGTGTCGTTTACGTACTTCCTACCATCATCGCCGTGTATAGCTAGACTGCCTCGCTGCCATCCTGGAAGACGGAATGTAGGGTAAGGAGGTGCGACAAAGCCGACAGCGATCCCGGCGTCTGCCTCGGAGAGTGAGAAGCCTCCACGGCCGATGTTCTGAACCTTGATTTCGAAGTAGATGGTCTTTGGGCGATGCGTGTTCAGCGGCGAGTCACAGAAGACTGAGTAGAGTGGCAAGTTCGTGAGAAGGCTCGAGTCTCTGCTATTGACGTGCGTCCGACACTTCCAGTGACCGGCTTGCTGTTGCGGCATCAAATCCCCAATGTAATTTGGGGGCTTGAGCAGAGCAAGCTGCGAATTCTGAATCGCGCCATAGGTCTGAGGTGCAATATTCTGAGGTGGCCAAAGAGGATTCGTGCGTTGCCATGCATTTGCTCTCGCACCTTCCTCCTCCGTTGCATTTGCGGTTGGAGACTCGTCGTATCCTAATGACGGGGGAGGTGGGAGGAGCGATGTATCGGGGATCACCGTCCAATCGTGGTACGCGGGAGGAGACCAGCTCGGGGGTGGCTGCTGCGGGAAATGAGATGGCGGCGGGCCGGGCGGAGGCGCGTAGCCCGAGCTTGAAGAGCCGCTATAGCCCGGCGGTGGTCCCGAAGGCGGTTGATCTTTTTCATCAACGTTGACGTTGTGCTGCTGAGGTTGTGGTGGCGTGTAGTATGGATTGCTCGGGTGAAACCCTGATTGCGGAGCGGAGTTTTGTGCATATTGCTGGCCTGATGCCTGGTTATCGTCGCCCCTCAGCTTGCCTTTCAGCTTTCCCTCTAGCTTCTTGAACATAATGGTGGGGTCCTAAACGGATCCGTTAGGAAAGGATTGGGTATGATTTTGATAGCCAGGCGGGAAAGTTTGACCTGTTCTGGTGGAGTTGGGTATAAGGATGCTGCGAGCGGCTGTGGGTGTAGCTGTTCAAGTGGTCTGGTTTGCTTTTGTTTGAGTCACCTCCCAGTGGCTGCAGTCATTGAATGCGTTGAGTGGGGAAGATGAGGCAAACGTGAGACCGTTACGGTGGTTGAGAGCTGTGGCTGTGCAATTCACTCAACCCCACGTCATTGGCTTGGCGGCCGCACCTCTTCTCATATCAAAGCGCCAGTAAAAATTCCATTTCCAACATAATAGTCTATTCATGCCTATCTATGCTAAACACACAGTCCAAGTTGCAGGTGCCTTTATGTCTCCCGGTAGTCGTCAGCTTTTACGGTCGGAGTAGTCTGATCGGTGCTTTATTTGGGCAGTCATTGTCACATCATTCCCCAGTTAGCTCTCAGGTACCTTTTCTACATTATCCCAAGACTTGGAAATCATATAGATGACATTCCGTACTCAGTGTCGCCGAAAATCCTACATTTTTACGCAGTGTAACGCTTACTCGGGTAATATCGCCAAAGCACAGTCCCTCATCCTCCAAAGGCTTCAGCAGCGGTACGCATAAGCAAGGCGTCCAAATAAACTCAAGCGCTGGCACGGAGCCGCGTTGCACATGAGACAATCTAGCCACCAGGCCGCCGTATCGCATGTTTATTACTTTGTTCAGAATGGGTTTGGTCAAGGTGATAAAACTGTGGCCAATCCCAACAGGGAACAATACGAGAGTTTACTAATGCCTGTATGGCTTTCGAAATATTGATCTTGATGCACACGCGGGTATACTATTTACAGGATGATGTTACACGAGTCCCGTTGGTCGGAGGAGTTGTGCCTGGGACGGTTGGAGCAGTCGCTCACTGGAGGGAGGTCTAGATCAGGTATAAAGGAGCCTGGGGACGCCGTCAAGTAGATAAACTTACGCATCCCATCCATTTGTCTTCATAGTCAAGGGGTCTTCCTTTCCTAACACTCAATACTTTGATTCAAAATGAAGTCCGTTCTCGCTACCACTCTCGCCCTCATGACCACTGCCGCTCAAGGCATCGTCATCTGGTACGTGTCGACCGAGCCGAACAACACGGGTGTCCAGCAGACCTGGGCTTCTGAGCGCTGGATCTGTGAGTATACCAAAACTGGGCCATTCGCCAAAGACGAAGGGCTAACGAAGTGAAGGCCACGACATCACCGAGCAATACCTGGACAAGAATATCTCGTACGCCTATGTGGATCGTACTGGGCTCGGAAATGGCTGCACGCTTTTCGAGTACGTCGTTCCGTATGCCGGGTAGCAAAGATGGAGTGCTAATCGACTGTCAGGGAAACCGGTTGCAATGGCGAGAGCGTGTCCATACAGAAGTCGGAAGTCTTGGGCCCTGGACAGGTCAACTTGGCTGATGTAAACTTCGACAACCGTGCCAGCTCTTGGTCTTGTTACTAGAGGACTTGGGGCGAGGCTGAAGGGCGCTGGAATGGAACGGTTGTCTCACGGCATACCTAATTTTGATCTGTTCACCAAGTATATGTGCAATGACCCGTCCTTGCAGGATGTGTGATGATGCGTGCAGACTGATAGCAAGGCCCCTTTCTCTTGAAGAGACGCAAATACCCGAAGGTCGATGCAATGTGATGTGCCATGTCGTGGCATCGTGCGTCATCAATTCACCATGCACCCAAGCTCCACTAGCGCCACCGCACCCGCCACCTCTCCCACCGCCATCGCCAACCACCACGTCTTCCGCCTCACACCACGATGCCTCCGTAACAGCGACCATGGACGCGCCATCAGCGCAGCTACACCTCGAGATCCGCGACACGGTCGTCAAATCGCTCGCGACGCGCCGACCCATTCTCCACCATTTGAACGCCGACACCTCGTGGCTCCTCCAGATCCCACGGCCGTTGTCGGCAGTCAAGCACGGAAGCCGGGTATACTACAACATACTGATAGATCCGTGGCTGCAGGGCCCGCAGTCGGATGTCGCGCGGTGGTTTTCCTTGCAATGGCACGCGATTGAGAGCGCGGTGCAGAGCATTGCGCAGGTGGAGGAGATGGCGAGACAGGTTGAGATGCTGGCGGGTGGACTGCAGCGAAAGGGTCGAAGGACGGATCTGGAGGCGGGCGCAGATATCGAGACGTTCATCGACGTGGTGGCCATCTCGCACGAGTTCACGGATCACTGCCACAAGGATACGCTGCTGGAGGTGCATCCAGACGTGCCTGTCTTTGCGACCGAGGTTTGCATCCACCTTGCGCTGCTGCTCTCTGTGCTGGACGCTGACGAAACCAAAAACAGCAAGCCGCAAAGCTCATCGCAGGCTTCAACCACTTCCGCACCGTGCTGACGACGCCGACCTTCTCCTCCGAAGCGGCCGACTGGCACGACTACTCCCTCCTGCCTCTCCCATCATGGCTAAGCATATCGCGCCTCGTAGCCTCGAGCGACGCCCTCCACTATCATTCCGCACTCCTCATAACCTTTGCAACCCATCCGTTTATTTCCACGACGCCGAAAAAGCGCCCGTCGCTATCGATATACGGCGATGAACCCTCCTCAACGGCACCCGAAGCCGCTGAATGCATTATATACACCCCACACGGCATACACCATGAGGCGCTGACGCCCGTCGCTCAAGCTGATCCGCCGTTGCTCACACTGGCCTTTCTCCATGGCCTACACGACGTCTCGATCTCTGCGGCGCAACAACTGAATCTTGGAGCAGTGAACGGAGTCCGGGCGCAGCGAATGCTGCGTGCGAAATACTGGATAGCAACCCACGACGAAGTAAAGAAAGGTGGAGGCTTGGTGGCATGGTTTCTGCGACGGAAGATATGGACACTGGAAGACGCGCTGAAAGAAGCCAGGGCCGAGTTGAATGGTGGAGACATCGATATGGACTATGATGACTTGGAAGGTGTGAAGCTCGAAGACGTCGGCAACGGGGAAAGCAGAGTCCTTGAATAAATCTGTGTTGGGTGCAGGAAGACGGCGTATACCCTGGAGTACGGAAAAAACTGGATGGAGGCGTACGCGTAACGGGCTTTGTACAGGTATGCTTGTCACTATATATCGCAATCTCGAATCGATTCACATGCTCGATTTCATACATACAGACCCCAGATCCAATACCCAGGGTCCCTCCACTTCCCCGCCAAAAACACACGTTCCTTCTCTTCTTTCCACCCCACCTCCTTGAACCCCAACTTGGTCAACACATTGCGACTGGCAGGATTGTCTTTATCCCAACACCCTTCTACGTAAAACGCCTCCCCCTTTTCTTTCCGTTCCTTGACTGAGGCGCCGTACGCTTCCATGAGCGCCTTTC
The DNA here is from genome assembly GCA_019202945.1 of Corynespora olivacea. Classification (NCBI taxonomy): domain Eukaryota; kingdom Fungi; phylum Ascomycota; class Dothideomycetes; order Pleosporales; family Corynesporascaceae; genus Corynespora; species Corynespora olivacea. Next base: position 54,577 of record JAGQEM010000201.1, read on the forward strand.
CGGCTTCGGTCGCGTATCCCTTGCCCCAGGCGGCCTGGAAGAAAGCGTAGCCCAAAGTGCGGAGGTTCAGCGGTGCATCTTCGATTGCGGAGGAAGAAGAAGATGATGATGATGGTGGTGGCGGAAATGGAGGCAATGTAGGACCAGTCGCCTGTGTTCGCAGGCCTATGCTTCCCACGAGCTTGCCTGGATCAGCGTGATCGGTACCTCCTGCATCGGCTTTCTCGAAGATGGCGTAGCTGATGGGGTCGAATTTCGTGTAGTGTTCTTTCATCCATTGTTGGCTCTCTTCGTAGGTGTGGCATCTGCCGTGAGGACTGGGCTGGGGTTAGACGAGGGTGACGTGCCGGGATGGCGTGTTGAGTACCTCCAGGCTGTACATGCTTCATCTGTCCATAGTTCGTGGAACCATTGCAGATGTTGGGAGCCGGTGGATGTGTCTTGGAAACGAATGAGTCGGAGGCGGGGTGTTTCGATTGCAGGCTCCATTCTTGCGTTGGGAGCTCTGATCCTCGCGAAGGTAGAGTCTGGTATGTATGGGCGAAAGGATGGCTTCGAATTCACAGCTCTCATACGGATACGACGTTGATTAGTCACATCTCTCTTGAGTCATATTTTTTCTTCTGGCGCTTTGCATGATTTGACCGAAGTTTACTACTATGTGGAGCTTTATTGTGGGATTGCACGGCTCCACTTCGGATCATCCATCCAAGTTTTGATTCCGCTGGTTGTATTTGGAGGGGTGAAGCACGTGGTGACGCGTAGACGTGAATTGTCCCCCGCTTTGGCGCGTTTTCTCCGGTCTAGCTCGTGTCAGCCACTGCTCCTTTCCAGCGGTTGCCCTTTCTCACTTCAGATGTCATACCGCCACTACGACACAGTTCATCATAGGGGCGTGAGCTTGCACGCAAAGCCCACATATCTACCATTCATTTGGTCTATACCTCTCAACCGGTTCTAGCTCACGATTTCCGTCATCAGCTTCTCTGGCCACCTCGCCTCATCGACCCCATTTATGACGGGCTACAAAGAAGGCCTATCTGGTGAACAGAGAAAATCGTGTGTTGTATTATGAGGCTATCTATAGTGTAGCCGAACTATCTGTGGGTGCGGCCCGGAGGCTAGTTCCTCCGGGCCCGAACACCGAACCGAACCAATCAAAGAGGCCCTGGGCCGTGACACACCCCCCAGCCAGCGCTGAGGAGGCCTGATTAGGCA
>JAGQEM010000202.1:0-55014 GCA_019202945.1 Corynespora olivacea
CCTTTTAATTAGTTCGTTTCGGTGTTCGGGCCCGGAGGAACTAGCCTCCGGGCCGCACCCACACTAGATCGTAGCTACTCTCGATAGCTCCTAATACAACAACACTTCTTTGTTCACCACATGGGCCTTCTTTGTAGCCCGTCATATCCAGTCGGTATCACGAGAATAAGGAGTACGATTACATGATGAAGTTGTAGCGCAGTTATGAGTAACGATATCAGGGTACGCATAAGTCAATGGAAATTATCGGAGGTTGAGTGAGCAATGTATTTGACGATTTTGTCGGAACGAGAGACTTCATCCACTAGCGAAAAGGACAAAGCAATCTGGTTACAGGATGCAACGGAAGGCGAAAATTCTCCCAGTTCGTCAAATCCAACTATCGCGCATCAATCACTTCTTCCGTGGGTTCTCTGCCTTCATCCAAATGTTGAACAATACCCACTTCCTGAATCCTACCCAGCCGATCCAATTCGTCTCTTCTGTTGTTCTCTTTGACCGGATACCACCACAAGTACAACACTATGAATGCAGGAAGCATGCAGGCGACACCCAAAATGATGGCCCAGGTCAAGATACATCGTGGTGCGTATTGGGGCTGAAAAAGCTGCGGCGAGAAGATGTTATCCAGTCCATAACCAACATGGCAGAGTGCGATCGCTGCCGTCTTCTTGGTGTGGCCCGCTGAGCAGTTGGCAGCCCAAATCATAACAACACTGTACGGGATACCTCAAGTAGCACGAAGCCACATCACTATCAATAGCTCCCATTGCTTTCTCCAAGGTAGCGCAATAAGCTGAATGCAAGAAATAATTGGTGGGATATACGCAACGGCGGATAGCCACCCGCGGCAGTTCTTCGTCTTTGCGAATATCATTGCCGCAGCTCCGAGAGAAGCGAGGGCTGTAAGGGCATTGATGCATTCAAGGAACCTATTTTGAAAAGTGGTGAAACCGAATGATTTAATGATGAGAGAGTATTGATTCCTCAAACCACTCGCTATCTCTTGCGACCAAACGTGTAAGAAGAACAGCCACGTTTTTGGATCCTTCACGGCCTTAACGAACTGATATCGTTTGAAACGCTTTTGCTTAATACCGGAATGATTGCTCGAGATACGGAAAATAGACTGCGCGCGCTCTTCCTAGGTGAAGAAGCGCATGTTGAGCGGGCTATCCGGGAAAAGTATCCAAATGCAAACGCCAAAAATGACAGTCAGGGTTCTGGTAATGACCACGAATCACTTCCAATATGAGAAACTACCGGTGTCAATCCAAAGGGCTCCGTAGGAGAAAAGACCGGAGGTTATGGGACTTGAGTTACCGGCTGCCCACATCACCAGTATGAGCAGCAAGAAAGCTGGGACGATGGATGCTTCTGCTATACCAAGAAGGAAACAGACTACAAAGAGCGACGCGAAATTGTTACATGGTATGTGTAAGAGCAAGAGAACCCTCCTACGAGAATGAGCGTGGGGGCTTCAATAACGTTGAGGAAACTTACCAGACGATCAAATTCCCAGCCAACCATTTCAGATTTCAAAGGGATGAAGGACAATACTTGCTGTACCGCTTAAGAGATAAATTCAGATAACTTTGAGATCTATAATATTCTTCCGAGCAGCCCCGCCATCGGATGTGACATCCAATGGATTTTCACCCGACATCCATGGGTACGATGATGAGCTCAAGCTATTGCCTCTAATCAACGTCAACGCCCTCCATCTCACCCCCAAAGCTTGGCCTGCCTGGGATTTGCGCTTATAGTTATGAGCAGGTGAACGATGGCATGTTATAGAGATTGGGTAAAAATTCGCAGCCAATGTTGCGTGCTCGGTGCGAGGTTGGAGATAAGGCCAAATCGTAATCAAGCTTGCATATTGCGTCACTATGCAATATAGCAACTTGAGTTCGGACCCGGAACCGCAGAACCAATAATTTGAAGAAAACTACTGCCGCAACTTTTCAATGGCACCAAGCAGTTAAGATCCAGTTCGCAATGGCAAAAGACTCGAAGCTTCAGATCACGGTAATCGGTGCAGGTATCGCAGGCTTGACTGCAGCCATCGCTCTTGCGAACCACCCTGGTGTGGACGTTCAAATATTTGAGCGTGCTACGAAGCTGAGAGAGATTGGTGCTTCGATAGCTTTAGGCCCAAATGGCATGAGAACGCTCGATCGACTAGGTATCCACAACGCCTTAGATGATGAGGTCGCGTTTCGCAACACCAAGACCAGGTTTCCGCACATCTATCGGTCAGTCAGTTCAAGAATCTTCGAGCATATACCAACCTAGTAATTAGACACTTTAAGACCAACGAGATCGTATCCGCCGATAACTACCAAGGGCTTGTTGATCGCCGTCACTACACCTCCAGGTACTACCGCGCTCATCTGCAACAATCCTTGCTTGAACACATCGATTCTTCCAAGATTCATTTGGGCAAGTCTTTCCACTCAGTTACGTTCGACGAATCGATCAGAAAGCTAGTGATCCGCTTCATCGACGGTACCACTTCGCAGACTGACATCCTTCTTGGCTCCGATGGCATTCACTCACCCGTTCGACGCCACTTTGTGCCCACATCAGGTGCAAATTGGACCGGCTGGGTGACTCTTCGTTCTGTTTTCCCGATCTCTCACGTTGCGCATGTTAAGGATTTACCTGATGAGGCAAACCATTACTGCGGTCATGACCGGACTCTGTTTCTCTCAAAACTCGGGAAAGACTTGTTCACTGTGGTCGGGAGTTATCAATCAGACCCTGATGCTCCTGATGCACCATACAAAGACGCTGTATGGGATCAAGACGGCGATGTCAATGTATTGAAGGAGTACTACAAAGACTGGAGTCCACTTATTCGCGCCATCGTCGACGCAGTGCCATATACACGGATCTATCCTAACACGGCCGCGCATGGTCTCGACTCGTGGGTTTTAGGAAACGGTCACGTAACACTCGCGGGGGATGCAGCACACGCTCACGGAGGAGCCTTCGCTGCAGGAGGCAGCCTCGCGATCGACGATGCGTGGGCTTTTGCATCTTCCATCAAACACGTGTTTTCTAAGCACGCGACCACCTTACCATCTGAAGATGATATTGCGCGGGCACTAAGGATATATGATCGCACGAGGAGACCTCATACCGACCGTGTGCTTTATACCGTACATTCAGGAAACAAGGCGAAGCTTGCGAGTATTGGGAAGTCTGAGACCGATGAGGAGTTGAGGGAGAGGATTAAGAGAAGGGAGAGCCCGACATGGATTCATGAGCATGATGTTGTTTCTGCTTTTGAAAAGGCGGTGAAGGATGAGGAGCGAAGTGGCAAGATTGAATCGAGGCTGTAGAGCGGTCAATATTCGAAGTTGAGCTGTTATATTGGCTTATGGTCTTAGACTGCGATACATAGAACTAACGGCTCCGCGGGATCTTTGATGCTCTCCTAAGGAAGCTAAAGATTGACACTTAGAATCTATTGCCTTTTCTTCTTGTCATATTGTTAGGTTTTCTATCAGTACCATCACCACTTGTTGCATGGCTAGTTCCTTTCAATTGATCGCCAACTTGGGTTGCGGGCGGGTTCGCAGGTCAGCTAGCGGCTGATGGTCGCAACACACTATATACAGAATAGCAAAAGGGTGGATTTCAAAATAACCCCACAATGCTAATACAATACCAGATAGATGTTGAGCAAGCAATGAATGCTCGCTTTCCATCGTTTTACAAGAATTTAGAGGCATAGAAGGTAGGCAGACAACTCGTAAGCGGTGTCATGCGAAAGCGGTTGGGAGATGATTGGGAGCTTGTAGAGAAACTGGTGCCAAACTTCGAGCTTGGTTGTAGACAATGAGCCTGCGCTTGAGTATATACGTTGTGAGTTGCGTTAACGAAAAGCTAGCGTGCCGCCCGACTATGGGTACTTGAAAGCCCTGACAAAGTCCAACGCGAAAGTAATTAGCCGCGGCATCCAAAAGGTTACATCAAGCCGCATTATAGATGATACTAATCCGCTTCACAAGGTTGAAGTCATCATCACGGCGACAGGCTACAAAGCTTCCTTCGTCCCACAATACCCCATTCTTAGTCTCGGCCAACCAAATATACAAGAAAAGTGGAGGGAGGAAGGTGCTGCAGCATAACTTTCCGTCGCAGTGCTTGGGTTTCCAAACTATTTCCTTGTGCTTTGGTCTAATGCAAATATTACATTCATGTGCAATATTTGTCAAAGATGACCATAGGTTCTATATTAAATCTATAGAAGCAAAACTATATTATAGAATGACTACATCAATGTTCGCTTGGGAGAAATCGGAGATTTCGACTGCGGGCAGTTGGCGACCTGGGTCGAGAGCTTGAAGGCTAGCAACAAGGGCCTGCAGTTTCTCGGCGTTGCGACCGGAGATTGCCCAGTTCAAGTCTTTGGGGAGACTCTTGGTGATATGTTCGGCTGTCAGCTTGCCTGTGTAACCAGTCGCCCCGAGAAGGATGAGGTCGTATGGGCGAGCTTTAGCTGACATATCGGATGCAGAAAGGGATGTTCACAAATAGGCGAATAGGAAGAGGTGCACAACAATTGATACAAATTCCTCTCGCAATTGAGAGCTGGGAAACTTTATCACTTTCATCTTCAGACCATTCTAATCACATATATACCTCGAAGAATTCTTACCTAGTTTTGTTGAGTTTGTCGTTGAGTTTGTCATTGAGTTCAGGGATCGTGCAAGTTGTTGACAAAACCCAAGTGCAAATTCTTAGTTATCAGGCGAGAATCGCTCGAGTTTAAGCGCGACCAAGAATAAGCGAGGCTTGCAGGACCAGTGTGGATGATAGCTGATATGTTCCCGGTACAATGTTCGACCGTCGCGGCCATGTTATTTCGCCGTTCCCTATCGGCTATATGCGCTCTTGACTGATTACGCTACATGCAATTTGTATTACACTGTTGTTCAGTCACTTGATAACTCTTTTGTCTTCTTGTGATGATTAGATGACTCGAGAAAATGTTGTTAATATATGTGCTGATATCTTCCCTATCTGAAGTTCCTAGCACGCTTGACACTAATAAGTCAAGACAGCACGTAACCTCGGCAAAATATCATCTCCTCATGCCAATAATCACGACTCTCACGGTGACGTCCACGTAAACATGTCTGCACTACCTATCTCATAATCATCTGAGCCATAATCCATACCTCCAACGAGAAATGGCGCGCTCGGAAATCCCCATCGTCATTGGCGTTGGCGACATCAAGAACCGGTCTACAGCTGTCCAAGACGCGAAGGAACCCGCGGTGCTAATTCACGAAGCCATACTGGCGGCAATACAGGATGCCAGTCCTACCGATACGTCTGAATTGCAAAGCACGATTGACAGTATTGACGTTGTAAGGACGTGGACATGGCCGTATCCCGATCTTCCCGGGTTGATTGCGATGAAGCTAGGCGTGAAGCCGAAACATGCATTTTATTCGGAACACGGCGGTGATAAGCCTGGGAAGTTATTTGATGAGGCGGCGAGAAGGATAGCGAGAGGAGAGAGCAAGGTCGCCGTCGTTACAGGCGGAGAAGCGTTGGCATCACGTGCGTCTCGTCTATCATCCCACGTCAAAGTTCTACGTCGATCTTCACGATGGACAAGCTGATGGAGAAAAGTATCCGCCTGCGCCAAAGCCAAAAAGCTCCCACCCCCAGGATGGACCACACCGTCTGAAGCTGTAGACTCCGTCTTCACACCCACCGGCCGAGACCTCGGATCAAGTAGCATATCCCTCCTCTGGAAAGCCCTCATGCATACTCACACGTCCGCAGATCTCGGTGCCATCCACGACATTGGTGCGCCTATTCATGTTTATCCCTTGTACGAGAATGCATTCAGAGCGCACCGCGGACAAAGCGTGAAGGAGAACCATGAAGAGAGTGCGAAGCTTTATGCGGAGTTTTCAAAGGTGGCAGAGGAGAATGAGTATGCATGGAATCAGGGGAAAAGCAATGATGAGATCGTTATTGGCACGGTGACGAAGGAGAACAGGATGATCTGCTCGCCGTGTAAGTTATGGTGGCTGCCTCTCAGGCCCATGCTGATCAGTCAAGACCCTCTTTTGATGAACGCGTTCAACACGGTCAACCTGGCCGCAGCATGTATCCTCACCTCAACATCCTTCGCCCGCACTCTCGGCGTCCCAGAATCGAAATGGGTCTATCCCCTCGGCGGCGCGGGCACCAGCGACTGCGCAAACTTCTGGAATCGACCCAACTTCTACACGTCGCCCAGCATTTCGCGCTCCCTCGACACGGCTCTTTCGCTCACAAACCTGACACACTCGGATATCAATCTCTTCGACTTGTACTCGTGCTTCCCCATCGTACCCAAGCTTGCAGCGCACCATCTTGGTCTGCCGATCGTCGGTGGCGCCAAAGCATTGACATTGCTGGGCGGCTTGACGAGCTTTGGCGGCGCGGGAAATAATTACAGCATGCATGCGTTGACGGAGATGACAAGACAGATTCGCGGAGGAAGGGGTCGGAACGGGCTTGTGCTGTGCAACGGGGGATCGCTTAGCTACCAGTACGTCGTGGTGCTTTCGAAAGAGCCGAGAGCGGACGGGCGGTATCCGGAGCGCAATCCGTTGCCGAAGGAGATTACCGATGTGCGGGCGCCGGACATTGCGATTGGGGAGGAGGCAGAAGGGGAGGTCGTCGTCGAGGTATGGCAAACATGGCACCACATGGCACCTGGGTTTTGCGACTGGCTGGCTGACTTGATGCAGAGTTATACCGTGGAGTTCAACCGCGACGGCTCACCGCTGAGAGGGCACGTGATTGCAAGGTTGAAGAGCAATGGAAAGAGATTGCTTGCCAACCACGACGACGAGAGTACGCTACGGCAGATGGCTAGTGGGACCGGGGAGATGGTTGGAAAGTCTGGCTGGGTGAGGCAGGATGGTAGAAGGGGGTTGTTCACGTTCGACGACAGAGCGAAGATATAGAAGCACAATACAGGATGATGCATTCGACGTGTGCACAGTATGCATATTCATCTCTGTCAACCAATTAGAACGCGTCCACGACACGGACCAGCCGCCAAGCCCACCCATCCCGCATCCACACTAGCGCCGCGCTCCGCCCCTGCACAGACCATGCACGGGGTATATAAGCCGGCCCTCGCACCTCTTCTACACCTCATACTTGTGAGTCCTTTCCTCCCCCACCCCTGCCCTGCCACAATTGCGACACTTGCTGACCATCGCACCAGACCTTGTTGAGAGTGTCTGAGCTCACGAATTCAGAACTCAAGTACCCTCGCCTGCATTGCACAGCGCGGAGCTGGGGGTGCTTTTAGTCTCCTTCGGGGGCCTATTCGGCGCAATTTTTGCTGGTCCACACCGCTGGTGTCTTACTTTTTCATCGACCGTGTCGCCGAGGCGACGCGTTGAGGAAGGAGCTTGTTGGTGCCAGGTTGTCCGGAAGGTACACCTCCGACAATGTGGGAGTAAGCGCGATCGGTCGCGGCGTGCCGTTGGTGCTTCTTCCCGCGCCTGGCAGAGGTGTAAAATTCTCTGCGTTTGACCTGTCCACATTCCTCGGGCCACTCTCTCCCACCGCCCGGGAAGATGTACCCATGGTGTTTGCTCCCTTCCCTACCTCCCTCTCACCTGCCTCAAGCACTCACTATACTACCTACCGACAGTCAGCTGGCTGTACCAGCAACCACGCCAACTCAAGACAAACCGAAGCCAGCTTCCAGGCCACTGTACAACTTCGTGATGCGGTGCAACATCCGGCCACGTCTGCGTCGTAAGCTCTTCTAGCACCGCACGAACATGAAAATGCGGTAGAGAAAGGATCGCAAGTTGCCCACGCACGCACGCAGAGTAAAGACGGTGACGATTACGGCAACGGTCAAAGCGGCCACGTTACCCGAAAAAAATTCGATGGAAGCCATTGCCGGTAAAATTTTTGTACCCTACTACCTTCGCATTTGCCATGTGCCACCGGTAAACCGCGATGCACTCTCGTGGCGCTAAATCCCTAGTTAATCGAAATGGTGCGCCGCAATCCTTCTGCACCTATTCCCGGATTGGCTTTGCTCTCCCAATGAGTATCTGTACTTCCAGCTTCTAACAACCTGGTCTCTTCGGTCGCCATCAAGCTCTCTGAGATCGCCAAAATGGCTACGTACGTCATCGCCGAGCATCGCAAGGACCTCCGCGATACACTCGGGAGCATCGCCTATCGGTTTCCTCCTTACTTGAATGTGCCATATGAATACTAAGGGCATGGTGGTGATCATGAGTGCGACGATGCCGGTACTGATATAGACAGAAAGCTCGAAAGCTAGGTAGGCTGTCGATACCGAGAACGGAACAGTATTCAGGGTGATGACGAGGACCTCGCTGAGCACCGTACTCACTGTAACCAGGCCAAGCAAAGGCTGACGCCAACTTGAACCGTAGATTAAACCAACGACAGGATGGCTCGGCGTTCGGATGAGCACGCTTCTATCCGCTGTGGCACCGCCTTCGGATGACATGGCAACATAGGGCGCGACCGAGCGCAGATGCTTCTCCATGTCTCCCCAGTAGAGCTTTATGGCCAGACCGATGCATGTCATAAAGAACCTGATGCCGAAAGATTGGCTGTCCATGAAATCCTCAAACGGGTTGTTCGTGCCCGGTTTGCTGACGAAGCGGTAGTAGAGGATCATGACCAGTACGGCAACAAGGTAGAACCAGAAGAGTGTGAGGGATACGGGGTGCATTGAAATGTGCCATTGTTTATGCTTGGGTTGTTTGACTGGCATCTGTTGCCCTGAGAAGTTGTCGTACACGGTGGTCGTTGGATCGGAGGTGCCAATGTTTCCGTTGCCTTTGAGCACGGAACCAGATGTTCTCCCGTGGGGGTTGATCAAGCCCTTCGTCAACAGCGTCTGATAGAGACCGGCAACGCCTGCGATACTCGAGGCTTCTGCGAAGATTCCCGAGTCTTGGCGCCGGAGTCTGATGATCAAAAGCATGGTAAACACGAAGATGGCAAACAAGACTCCCCCAAGCGCCCACGCTAGCGCTCTCCGCAAGGCGAGATGCATCTTACAGTCGTTGTTGGTGGACGTCGTTGGGTTGACGATGACATGGCACGCACTTCCTGTAGTGCTGATGTAGACGGTTTCGGACGCGAAGGCGGTACAGATATAGACCAGTATCATGTTGACGGAGCCAAACCAAGTCAGCCAGTGTTGGTTGGAAAGGCTGGAGAAGAACACTTTCGGTAAGGCTGCGTTTGTATACGAGAGCATTATCGTGTCCTTGACCGATGCTGATAGTCCGGCCGTGTTGTTAAGTTGGTAGATTGGTTCCATCTCCTTCAACCTCGAAAATACGCACTTCCAGCATGTGCTCAGCAAGATTGCCGTGAGCGTCGGGAGATATCCCCCAACAAAATAATAACCAGTACCCCAGCCTTTCGACTGTGTTATAGAATTTGTAAAGCTACCAGGTCCAGGCGCTCCCGCAGAAGGTTCCGACGAAGGGGGGACAGTAGGATTAGACCAGCTACCTGGTGCCGGTACGCAAGTCGCTCCGGCAGTACAGCTCTCTTGGGCAGATCGAGGTATCAGGTAACCGACAGATGTAGCACCGGAGTACGCAACTGCAATGAGCTGAAGAAGGGTGAAAACGATGAGGATGAGAACACAGTACGAGATCAGGAAAGGTTTCCGAAGCTCTACTGGCGTATAGTGCCTCTTGGGTGGGAGAGATCTCGCGTTTGATGTCTCTTCTATGAGGCTTTTAAGCGGACCAGCAAAGACAACTCGGATACTGTGGGTACGTACCAGTAGTAAGATATTGCCCTCTTTCATTGCGAATGACAATATTGCGCAAATCATTGCCAGCCATGTCAGCCATTCTCCCTCTACGTTTCGTGATTTGGGAGGCGAAGCTCCTCCAGGGCTACATGGCCGATGCCCAAATATATAGCTTCCGGGTGGGAGGCTGTTATCGTTGTGCGCATACATGTCAGCCGCATGGTGGCGCGTACCTACATTCTCGATAGGTCCATCCGAACGCCCTCCAATTCAGCCCGGAACGCCCTCCGGTTCGGCTGGAAGAACTCCTATTCTTTTGTACTTGTTTACTCCTGTAGCTTTCCTAGGTAGTTCTGTAGTTTTTGAATGTTCTTCGTACAAGACCTGTAGGCCCGATCTATCTTCCCTGGTTTCGTGATCTACCCATGCCTCTCCAGAAGTACGGAGTATACTCGGAGCCGTACCGGCAGTAGATCGTCCCATGTCCTTAAAAAGCTAGCGCGCAATACTAGGGCCTGTTTGGTCTCGCGAACTGGAGCCTCCAGTTCAGCCCTGGATAGTTGGCTGAATAAACAGAGTTTAAATCGCCCCGTGGCGTACAGGGGATCATCCGGTTGATCATCAGCGCTGACTCTTTCCGACCTCTTTTGGAGGAAAATGGCACTACCGCCGAGATAAAGAGAGAGGTCGTTACCAGTGGAAATCGCGAGAGCAGGGTGTATATCCAGTTTTGGCAACAGATGGTGCGATCGAACAACAGATTCCACCATTGCTCCCCTAAAAAACATATTCGATGCCCGCAACACCAAAAGAAAACCCAGTATCAGTGTAACATCAGTGATCAACTTCGATATGCATTACTACGATACGATACGATAGATAAGACAAGCAGAGAAAGCGAAGAAACAAAGAACGAAGGCGATAAGGGGAGAAAAGAGAAGAAAGCGAGATGTACATGATGCTATGCGATGCGGCACCATGCCATGCCATGCCCAAGACCCGATCGCTATGCAAGTGAACGACGCCCTCATACATGCCTTATTTCGCTCCAGCAATGCCACGACGCCATTGATGCCCTCGTATCCCCAGTGATGGTAACGGTGATAGTGACATACAACTACACCGTACCCACCCAGCGAGCAAACCAAAAAAACAAAAAAGACTCCAAGAGAACGCCTTGCAAAGGAATCAACGACAGAGAAACAAAAGTCCATCAGGTCCCAAAACCGATGGCAATAAGGCTCAGCAATATCTCGAAAGGGTGATCGATCGGTCGTTACCTAGATGCTTCCCTCATCATTTTAAGTCTTGGTGAAAGTCGACGGATCCTGGTTCCCCTCCACGCTGGTCATACTTTGTGAATTGGTATCCCAAGTCCCCGGCATACTGAGTCCATTATTCACGTTGCTGCTCTCTGCGCCGCGACTCTTCTTGCCTCCACTCCTTGCCGAATTTGTGCGGCTCAAGTTCCCGCTCGAGCTGGGACTGTGGCTCATGACGCCTGCGAGCGGACTGTTGGGGTACAAGCCTTTGATTGCTGCGCTACGACTTTCGCACATGTATCTGCTGTTCGATGAGCGCTCTGTGCGTTCAGATCGGTCGGTGCGGTCGGTGCGGTCAGTCCGATCGGTCCTGTCGGTGCGGAGGCTGCTGTTGTCGGAAGAGGCACGTGAGCTGAGTGTGTGGCTTGTGCGGCGGATGGGATCGTGGGGTTTGTGATCGCGTTCACTGCGCTCGGTACGGTCTTTGGCGTCTTTGGGTTCTTTGGGCTCTTTGTCTTTTGACGATTCGGCTTCTTCGGAGGGGCGGGATCGTCGGCGTGAGCGGGAGCGCGTAGAGGAGTTGTGGCTTCGGTGGGATGGCAACACTTCCATCTCATCGAGGGAAGCGAAGAGTGGGGATACGGGTCGATTTGGTGTATCTGCTCTAGAATGCGGAGGTGTGGGTAGATTTGAACCACTACCCTTGGTTGATTCCGGTGGGGCGAACGGAGGAATGATGGCACTTTCTGTAGGTGCTGGAAGTGGTGCACTTGGCTCTTTCAAGAGCTCGTGGGCGAGAAGCTGGTGCATCGAGGGCGCTATGCTTTCTGTTGGGGCGGGGAGGGGAGGAATATCGAGGTCATGGTTCTCAGGCGGATCGCCGCCGCCGCCATGGGAGGTTACCATGCTTTCGGTAGCTGCGGGAAGGGGCGGGTCTCTGGGGGTGTTGAAGTCAATTGGTCCGGGTGGTGGACGTGTGTAGACGGCCGATGATCGTTTGGACTGGGATCGTTTCGGGGCGGAGACGGCGTCGGAGATTTCGGTAGGGGCGGGAAGAGGTGGAATAGCAGAAGAACGACGGGAGGCCTTGTCGGATGCTTCAATGGCAGGGGAGGTCGAAGTAAGGGCCGCTTTCAGCGCGGACGGGATTTCGGATATCTCGGTGGGTGCGGGTATGGGAGGGATGGAGGAACGGCGAGAGGACCTGTCCGCCGCTTCTGTCGGGGGAGACTTCGCAGTGGAGGATCTTTCCGACCTCGATCGTCTCTTGGTCTCCGGCGGCGGAGACCTAGTTCTTATAGAAGCTTTCTCTACATCGGGCGTCGGCGGAACAGGATCTCTAGGCGCGGGCAGCAGAGGCGGCGGGAAATCAGCAGCAGTCGGAGAAGCAGTGGTGATAGGAGGCAAACCTGCTGCCTTCAACTCCTCGGCTCTCTGCACCACCGGCTCTGCGTCATCGTACAGAGCAATCCCATGATGATACACACAGCCCTCGTCAGGCTTTTCGTCTTCGGATTCGCGGAGGTTCTCGTGCTTGGGCTCGCGGTAGATGACGGGGAAGATTCGAAGCAGCAGCTTTGGCTGTTCGTCGGAAGGCTGGGCGGTGCCTACGAGGGAGGGGATCGGCGTCGATTCGGACTTGTAGGCTGCCCAGAATTCGGGACCTGTAAATTGGTGCTCTTCGTCTCGGAGAGCGGGCATGGTGGCGATGATCAGTTCTCGTTCGAGGCGAGCAAAACGCCATGTTTCTGCTGCAAGTTTAACGATGCGTTTCACGGCAATCTTGATCGCCTCTTCCTCTTTTGGAGCGGCAAAGTTCTTGATGGCGTTGACAATCTCCTCAACCACAGTACCTGCGGCCGTGTTGATTCGTTGTTTTGCACCTGAACTGGTGAACGCAGCGAGTAGGGTCTGTTGCCGCCATATGGCCTCCTTACGAGTGCTCTTGTCGCGGATGTGAGAACTCATCGACGAGAACAAAGAGTCTGCCTTGTCATAGCGACGACCAAGACTAAACAAAAACGGCCCAAAGACGCGGTAGGTTATGAGCTTTGATACCGTATGAGCCACATATGCTGTGCGGAGTTGCCTGTACAGAAGTCAGAACCCATTTTGAAGCCAGCCGCATACATACCTCGATGCAGAAGTCTCCCCCAGGAATGATGGTAACGAGGAAGGTACTTGTGCCAGGTCATCGGGCGGTGGAGACACTGGTAGATGCACGAAGTGAGTCGCTGCAAGATCCATGATTTGCTTCTGGAGCTGCGTAAATGATACCAAACTACACGTCACAGTCAGCAAGGTTCAAGATGTGGGGCGAAGAAGCAAAACATTAAGAAGATTGCATTAAGGGGTAAACGATGCTAACCATGTTCGACAAAGGACTCTTGACCAACCCAATCACAATTTGTGTGTGCGATACAGGATGCTACAGTGCAAACTTACTAGTAGGTGTCACCCTTGCTCTTGATCTCCGCAATGTCTCCATAGCACTCCATGAGTCTCTCCAATCTCGCCTTCTCCGACTCCAGGTTGCCAACAACGCTCTTGATGATGTCTTTCTCCTTTCCGCTCTCCGACTTGAGCCCATCGTACTGTTTCTGCAGATCTTCTTTTTCGCTCATCAGCCGGTCCACCAGCGCCTTCCGCTCTTCCGCTTTTCGATTCGCTTCGGCGTGGAGTTCAATCCAGGCCTTGTCAGATTCGTCCTTGATCTTCTTGTGCTGACCTTCGAGTAGCGTGCGCTGCTCATCCCAACTCTTCCTCATACTTTCTATATCTTCCCGGTGTGCGTGAACGAGGGTCCCTCTCTCCTTTGCCCAGACTTCCATACCCTCGCGCTCACGTTTGAGTGCCTGTTCGCAGTCGAGCTGGGCCGAGCCAAGCTTGGACTCCAGCTCTTTCCGAAGATTGTCAAAGTTGGCTTCGCGCTCACGCTGCTGTCTCTGGTGTTCGGACCTGAGCTCATCCTTCTCCTTCACATGAGCAGTGGCAGTCTCTTGTCGAAGATTCTCAGCTATGACATCCGCCTCCTTCAACTTCTTGTCAAACTGTATGGCCAGCGCAATCTTCTCTGCATCGTGCTTCGTCGTGGCAGTGGATCTCCATTCGTCAAACTCCTTTCGCGATCGTACAGCGTCTTCAGCAGCCATCTTCTGCAGGGTCGAGTGGGCTTCCTCCAGATCTTTGTGCTTCGACTCCCAATACTTCGTCGCAGTGTCCAGCGTGACCCTCAACTGGTCCGCCTCCTGCTTGAACTTGCTAGTCTCCGTGAGCTGGTCCTTCAACTCCTTGACCTGTTCTTCCATGTTGCCAATCTCCAGGCGCAGCCTGCTCGCCTCTGTCTGATGTTTGGTTTCCAACAAAGACAACCTATCTCTCAAGCTGTGAATTTCCTGATCCTTGGCGTGCAGCCTCTCCTGCTGTTCTGCGTCTGCTCGGCGAAGCAGTTCCTCTCGTACGCCTAGCTGGCTGTGCGTTTCCTTGTACTTTGCCAACAGTACGTGAAGGTCCGGGATAGTTTGACTTATGCGAGAAAAGACGTCAGTCTCATCTCCGATTGATCCGTTCTCGATGGCAGCCAATCCTCCGAAATCCCTTGAGCCTAGGGAATCATGCCGGTGAGGTGAGCTCTGGCCGCCATATGGATTGTAGTGAGGTGAATGATTCCAAGATTCTTGATAGGGCGATGAGGAATGCGACGTATGCGACGCGTGCGACGCATGCGACGGGGGTCCGTAAGGTGAATGTTGGGGATAACCAGGTGGGCCCATGTGACTGTGGCCGTGGTAGTATGGCGGGGCCGCAGGAGGATAGTACCTGGGATGGTGGTAGCCGGGCGGAGGCGGCGGCGGCGGCTGCTGTGGGTTCGGGTAGTGCTCGACAGGCACACGGGAGGCAAACAGAGAACGAGGCTGTTGCGGCGGTGGGTAGGTTGAGCCTCGCGAAGAGTCACGAGATAGAGCTTCCCCTCTCAATCTCGAATGTATTAGAGCCGTGTCGTCTTCGTCGTCCGTCTCGAAGGCGGACGTGTTGTTATGCCGGGGGCGAGCTCTGGTTACCGGAGGAGGAGAAGGTGCCGACGGCGGCCTGCTATTTTCAATGATTTGGTTGATCGCTGCAGGCTTGGGCGGTGATCGCGGGTACGCTGCGGACACTGGCGGGCGCTCTGTAGCGACGGATTGAGGCGAGTTGGGTATTGCTTCGGGCGGAATCGGAGATACAGCCTTCACGGTAGGGCTCTTCGCTTCAACAGGCGCGAAGATGGGGTCTTCGACGGGCCTTTCGGGAACAACAGGCGCTTGGGGAGTTGGGGTGGGCGCTCTAGGAGGTTCGATAGCTTCGACAACGGGCTCTGGAGCTTCGACGGGAGCAGGCGGTTCAGGGGCTTCGACGGGTGTCGGTTCTGGTTCCTTCACCTCGTCGACTATCTCTTGCGGTTGTGGTAGCGGTTCAGGCTCCTCTGCCTCTTCTACTACCTCTTCAGGTGTAGGTTTCGGTGCCTTGGCCTCCTCTGCTATCTCTTCGGGTTCAGGTTCAGGTACCTTGACCTCCTCTGCTATCTCTTCGGGTTCAGGTTCAGGTACCTTGACCTCCTCTACTATCTCTTCGGGTTCAGGTTCCGGTACCTTGGCCTCCTCTGCTATCTCTTCGGGTTCAGGTTCAGGTACCTTGACCTCCTCTACTATCTCTTCAACTGCAGGCTCGGGTGCCTTTACTTCTTCCACTACCTCTTCCGGTTTAGGCTCGGACTCTGCTGTTGGCTCAGAAGCAATAGGCTCGGCTGGAGTCTCTGCTTCCTCCTTCTTGGGTTCTTCGGGCTCTTCCCAAGCGAATGCGGCCTTCTTTCCCTTCTTCTTTTCCTTCTTTTCCTTTTTGCCCTTCTTGCGCGAGACAACCGGCTTCTCTTCCTCGACCGGTTCTTCAACAGGCGGGGCAGGAGCTTCCTCTACAGCTGGAGTAGGCTCGTCAGGCGGGCTAGGCGTCGGCTCAGCAAGCTCGACTGTCTTCTCTTCTTCTGCCGGTGGAGGATTCTCTTCCACGGGTGCCTCTGGGGCTTCTGGGGCTTCTGGGGCTTCTGGGGCTTCTGTTGATGCGGCCTCGGGAGCTTCCGTCTCTTGCGGTGTGGGTTGTTCAGGCTCTATCGGCGCAGGGTCCGTGGTTGCAGGTGGCTCTTCGCCTGCCGGAGGTTCAGGCGCTGGTTCTGAACTTGGAGCGTCCTCTTCGAGGCCCCAATTGTCTGTGATATCGTCTTCGACGGCTTCAGCAGCCGGTGGTTCACTCGTCTCCTCCTCTGCCGGCGCACTTGCTTCCTCGCTCTGGGGAGGGGATGGAGGAGCAAGAGGCTCTTCGACGAGGATATCGTCGGTGGCTGGCGCGGGTGGGGACTCCAGGGTGGCTTCGTCTACCGTCTTTTCGGCGATCTTCGCCTCGTCTGGAACGTCGGATGACTGTGCAGAATCCTCTGGAGTCGACTCGGTGAGGGTTGGCTCTGCTGGCTCTGCAGGGACAGGCTCTTCCGGGACGGTTTTGGGGCTGGGCGGCGGGGATGACCACTCCACAACTTTTGGGGTCTTCTTGTTTTTCTTCTTCGCCATGTTGACGACCGCGATGCTCCCTGTTTATAACGGCGTACAGGCACCGGCGCACTTCTAGTTTAAGAATGTTTGCGCTGCACAGGAAGTCGGAAAGCGCGCGAAAGGTGAGACAGGGTGGTTGCGTGCGTGGCACAATGGGGTGAGAACATGTATAGGAAATGGAAAAACAGCGTATTTGGGGCTATATACAGACAGCTACAGGCATACTGTGCAGGCAGGATTCTCTGCCTGGAAACGCGAGCGGGTCCAATGGCGAAGCGCCAGCAGGCGGGAAATGCATATCAGCATCGGTAGACTGCTGCGGGCAGGAGGCACGTGGAGGGGCGGGTCCCAAGCTTCACTCTACAGAGCACACGCGCGCCACGCAACCACGGCGGAGTGGAGATCGAGAGATGCAGACCCAAGACCGCACACAGCTCGGCGACGAGGGCAGAGGCCGTTGGGCGAGGCGGAATTCAGATCGGGCCCCTATGCATGAAGGCTGGTGTTTGTGTGCGTGGAGCCATGCGGTTGGCCGTACGGACACGACTGTCGCCGCGAACCGAGATTGACATGATTCACAAAGCGCGTACTAGAGCAGAGTGCGTGAGAGTCGCGTCTGTGATGGGACGAACGGCGATGCGGTGAAGGAGGGGGGCAGGGTTGATGTGTTGTCAAAACGCACGTGCCGCTCCGGGGAAGGCGACGGCGGCTTCCGAACACGGCCCGGCGGAACAACCTTTCTCCGATGCACATGCAGCCACCTCCCTCCACTCATGCTGCATGAGGACGCATACAATACCCATGTCCAGATACCGGCAGCGTATTGCGCAATACGGTCGACGCTGAGAAGCGTGGTTTTGCAGACCAGGAGCATGAGCATGAGCATGACCCTTCGCCATCGCCACAGCTCACAGTCGCGGCGGTATGGTCCAGCTGCGGACGGGGCGCAAGAAGCCCGCCGTGGTGATGGTTTCATCCGATTCCGATGAAGAGGAACACTCACCGCCTCCCAAGCGGCCCAGGAGGGGCACGCTATTGAGCGTCGCGAGCCCGGATAACGATGATCATGATGATAACAATAACATCAGCAGCAGCAACAGCAACAACAATAACAGCAAGGCGGTGTCGCCATCCAAGAGGAAGGCACCAGCCAAGTTGCCGGGCAAGCCAAAACCCTCATACAGGCCCATCACGTCCTTCTTTGGCGCTGCTCCGCGCCCCCAGCCTCCCCAACCCACCGCCAGTACACCGCTTAACGAGGTGGACGACGAAATCCTCGACTCCTCCGGCGAGGATGGTCCGGTCAGGCCGACTGCGCTTCCTGTGCGGAAGAGCAAGAGCAAGAGCAAGGACGATGCGCCTGTGAACGCTGACGGCCCGCCGAAAGGCAGCCAGAAGTTCTTCCGTGCTCTGCATGCGGCGCGTCAGGCCCCGTCGAAGCAGACCGTGCCTGTCGATACCACAGATAGACGGCCGTGGAATGAAAAGTATGGCCCGACATCCCTGGACGAGCTGGCCGTGCACAAGAAGAAGGTTGCAGACGTGCGCACTTGGCTTGAAGGTGTACTGCATGGAAAAGAGCGTAAGAGATTGCTGCTCCTCAAAGGGCCTGCGGGCAGCGGCAAGACGACCACCATGTCACTCCTCTCCAAGGAGCTGGGTATTCAGATACACGAGTGGAAAAACCCCGCCGGCTCCATCTCCTCATCTGAGGGCTTCGTATCAGCCACTGCCCAGTTTGAGGACTTTGTCGGTAGGACGGGCGCATTCGGCAGCCTTGCGTTTGAGGAACCATCGCAGGCTCGCCCAGCTCCACCGTCTCCCACCCAGCCCAGTAGGCAGAAGCAACTGATCTTGGTAGAGGAATTTCCAAACACTTTTGCGCGCACTTCTTCTGTCATGCAGTCTTTCCGCTCTGCCGTTCTCAACTTTCTCGCATCAGCCACGCCTTCGGCGACTGCTTTCTTTTCCAACCCAGCAAGTTCTGGGCCTGTAACTCCAGTCGTTATGATCATATCCGAAACACTTCTTTCCACAAACACTGCGTCTGCCGACAGCTTCACTGCTCACCGGCTGCTAGGGCCGGAGATTTTGACCCATCCAGGAACCACCACCATCGAATTCAACCCCATTGCGTCGACCTTTATGACCAAAGCACTGGATGCTGTTGTGTTGAAAGAAGCGCGCAAGTCGGGCCGCAAAAAGACCGTTGGGCCGCAGGTCATACAGCATCTCACCGAGCTTGGTGACATCCGTAGTGCCGTCTCCTCGCTCGAGTTCCTCTGTCTCCGAGGAGACGACACCGACGGATGGAGTGCAAAGGTCAGCTTTTCGAAAAAGAAGGGGTCAAAAGACACCCCCATGACGAAGATGGAGAAGGAGTCCCTCGAAATGGTGACGCAGCGAGAAAGTACTCTCGGCATCTTCCACGCCGTTGGTCGCGTTGTATACAACAAGCGGATACCAGAAGACCCGGCGAATCCTGTTCCACAGCCCGACAACTGCTTTCCAGAGCGCCGGAGACCCAAAGCTCCAGAGGCCAACGTCGAAGCGCTCATCGACGAGCTCGGGACAGACACGGATACATTCATTGCAGCCCTTCACGAGAACTATGCCTTGTCTACCGATGCGGGCGATGCCGAAGAGACGCTAGACTCGATCAATGGCTGCATAGATGCGTTATCCGACGCCGATCTGCTATCTCCAGACCGCTTCGGGAGATCAGGCCGCAAGTTCCAAGGCACAGGAGCAGACAATCTACGCCAGGATGAAATGAGCTTTCAAAGCAGCGTACGAGGCATCCTCTACAACCTCCCCAACCCCGTCAAGCGCATCGCGCCCCCGCCAGGCGTCATGGGCGCAAAAGCAAAAGGAGCCGGCAGTGCACCATCCAAGGGCAGTGCACACGCCATGTACTATCCCACCTCACTCCGACTCTGGCGACAGCAAGAGGAAATTGGCGGACTGCTCGAGCTGTGGATATCGCGAGCGCAGCGCGGCGAGCTCCTGACCTCCGTTCCCGGGGCAGCCAAACCACCTCCCACGGCCACCAGCGGCGTCGGAACATGGCGCAAAGCCACCCCTTCGATCCCGCAACCCTCCAAACCCCCGTCCACACTCCCGGCATCCGAAGACCCACCAGCACCCACCCTCCTCGGCAGCGGCAGCTCAGCCCGCTCCGAAATGCTCCTGGAACGCCTCCCCTACCTCCCCGCCATCCTCGGAAAGTCGAAATCAAAATCAAAACCCATACTTGCCTCCACCTCGTCCATCATCCGCGAGATTCAGAAGATGACACGCTTCACCGGGAGCTTCAACAGCCCCTCGATCGGCGATGGCGACGACGACGACGATGCGCTGGATAGAAAAGACGACGAGATCGGCGAGCAAGACCAATGGGCGACGGATAAACCGGGCTACGACACTCCGCGGAAAGCAAAGAGGGCGAGGATAGAAAGCAAAAGGAGGGAGGGAGGGGGCTTGGAGATGGAGAGTGCGGTGCCTGGATTGAAGGATGTCGGGAGTGGGGTGCTGAGTGACGACGACATTGAGGATTAGATGCAGGGGAGCTGGTACGGCTGTATCCTATTTACAGGGAGGAGGGTGGTGTGTTGTGTTGTGACATATTCAATGGTGCTATTTCATGTGGCGTTCAAACAAAGGGGGGTCAGGTGTAAGAAGAGCATGGATGCGACAGTCTTGGTATAATCATGTACGTCTAAATAAGTTGGGGGTTTTTCGCAAGGGTAGGTAGATGGACATGGACAGCATCACGAATATCAAACCTGTTGAATGGGCTCTGATAACCACAGTTGATTATCACAGTATGCGCGCGCTCAGGGGTGACAAAGACGATTGACCAATTCCGTGTAAAGAGGATCTATCTACGCACGGGTGGGATGAAAGGATATACGCAACCTGAAACGGTTGCGCACGGTGCTCTAGTCATGTGAGAGTAGCCGTCACATGACCGTACAGACATCAGATGTTACCTCGTACGGACAAAACCTCACATTCAAAGACCCCCTGTACCAGTTGAGGAATAGGGTGGGATAGATAGCAGCGATCATGACCGCGAAGCCCAATCCAAGCATTCCCGTCGCGGCGCAACCAACCTGGCCAGTATAGCTCAAACGCCAAACATCAGGATGCCTTTCTACCCACTCCTCCCCCTATGGGCAGCGTAAGCCACCGCAGGTGCAATATAGAGCAAACCTGCAAATGCAACGAGGCTTCAAATACTCCAAGGATCCCCGCCCAAACGCCCCCTCTTCGCTTTTTCCCACAGCTTCATCACATCTTCTTCCACATCCGGCGTTGGGGACTCACTCTGCGCCGATGGAAAAAGGGGTATCAGTCAATGCGGAAAAGAAAACACCACCGAGGAAAGGGGAAAAGGGGTGTGGCAGCAAACCGTGGGCACATTGGTTCCTTCTCGCGCTGCCTTGATGGGCTTGTGCCAAGTCGGGAATATGGGCTCCTGCTTGATAGCGATCGAGGCCGGTCTTTCCAAAGATGCCATTAGCAGAGAAAACGGACAGAGGACGAGGGACGACGCTTCACATGGGAACGTCTTCCATCTCGTCATCGTCCTCGCCGGACTCGGCGCCCGTAGGGTCTGGCGGAACACCGTCGTTTGCGCTACCCATGGCGGCGAAGGCACTTGACCGGGTCCAGTTGCTCGCAAACGGACCGCTGCGCACCAGCTCGGCGATTTGGGCGAGGATCTCCTTGAGGTAGGCCTCGGGCTGCTTGGTTTCCTTCTTGATGGTCTTCATCGGCCAGTACTTGTACTGGTCGAACATGCCGTGGAGCATGTCGATGAGCTCGTTGGGCGGGATACGAGTCGCCTTGTTCTGCTGGCTCGCCTTCTTCTTGTCCTGGCGGATGAACGAGTTGAACTTGGTCTGCATCTTGTCCATGACGTCGATCTCGTTGACGTGGTGGTCGATGATGTTGGTCTTCTGGTTGGTGCCGAGGATGGCCTGCCGGTGGCGCGCGGCGTCGAAGAGCACGAACTCGCGCGTGTTGAGCGGCTTCGCGATGTACTGGCGGCGGCTGCTGCCCAGGAGGGCCGTCTGCTTGGGTATCGCCTTCCTGAACTTGCCGCGCCTCTGGTAGCGCGCCCGGGGGTCCTGCACGCCGGAACCGAAGCTGGTGGCCGGGGCGCCCTTGCTGTGGCCGAAGCCGTTGGACCTGTAGCCGGGGAGGTCCTTCTCGGAGAAGATGTACGTGTTGCTGAGCACCTCGGCGCGCGTCGCCAGCGGCTCGAGCTCGAAGGCGCCGGGGAGCTTTGCCTTCTGGGTCCAGCGGTCGTTGAGGAACATGCGCATGGGCTTGGACTTGCTGATGCCGTCCTTCTCCATCGCGTCCGGGAATGCGAGCACCTCGCCGAGCACGATCTGGTCGTCGTCGCCGCCTTGGCCAATGTCGTCCAGCTTGGAAATCTTCGCGTAGAGCCAGTCCGGAACGCGGGTGAGCCACATGTCGGCCTCGGCGCCTTTGCCCTTGGGAGGCAGCTGCAGCTCGCCGGTGTCCTCGTAGAACTCGTCGTCCATGTAGCCGCTGCCCGAGGGCGTGTGGGCGTCCTCCATCTTGACGTCGGCTTCGGGCTTGATGCCGTTCATTGTGTAGCGAGCGTGTGCAGTTGTGTATGATTATGTAATCGAATATGCGGTGCAGTGTGGCGTGCAACACGGCGACAAGTCGGAGAGGGAGGGGGAGAGAGAGGGAGAGAGGGGGGGAGGGAGAGAGAGGGAGGGTGGGCGAGGGTGGGAAGAAACGGTGGAGCGGCATGCAGCAGCTCCCGTTCCGTGAGACGTCGTGCCAAGACCGCTATCGATAAGGCCAACCCCAGCTCACCACACCTCCTCCGCGCCAACGCCAACGCCACCAGAAAAGAGGAGAGACACGGTCGAGGTAATTGATTTGATAGTTGATAAGCACGCTGGAATCATGCATCTTCTGCAGCTGGAAATAAGCGTTTGACTCATGCCAGTCAACGGTATCCCCTCGCATTGACTCGCCACACCACCACCCCTCTCGCCGCTGCCTGGCTGCTCCCCGCATCACCTCCGCCAAACAATCCCTCCCACTACAGCTCCACCACCGCAGACTCGCCGCAACGATGCCCTCCCCAGAGGTCACCTCGGCTCTGCAGGCTATAGAGGCCGCCGCCGTCAGCGAGAAGCCCGCCCACTACAGCTCCCTCCTCCACCAAATCATCACCTCTTCCCAAAACCTCGCCGCGGACCTCGGCGCCTATGCACGAACCCTGCTCGACGACTCGCTCGGCGTGGTGGTGTTGCGCCCGCTGCTGGCAAACTTCGTCGAGCAGTTCCGGCAGCTCAAGGACGCGGATGCCAAGATCGAGATCGGCGAGAAGGTCGTGGAGCTGCTGCAGTCCAAAGGCGTCGGCCAGTACGAGCAGCAGGACACGGACATCAAGGAGACGCTGGCGGACGCGTGCCAGGAGAACGAGGACTTCCGCAAGGCGGCGCAGGTGCTGAACACCATCAACCTGGAAACCACCCAGAAGACGCTTTCCCCCGACGACAAGGCCCGGGTATGGATCCGGATCGTGCGCTGCTATCTCGAGGAGGACGATCCGACGAGCGCCTTCATCCATCTGAACAAGGTCAAGAACATCCTCTACGGCGTGCAGGACAAGGCGACGCGCTTGACCTTCCAGCTCAGCCAGGCCCGCATCCACGACTCGCAGCGCAACTTCTTGGACGCCGCCCAGGCGTACTACACGATGAGCCTGGAGACCATGGTGGATGAGGACGAGCGGACCCAAGCCCTCAACGCCGCCATAGTATGCGCTGTGCTGGCGCCTGCCGGTCCGTTTCGCTCGCGCATGCTGGCGAAGCTGTACAAGGACGATCGTGCGAGTTCGCTCGAAGATTTCTCCATCCTGGAGAAGATGTTCCTGGACCGCCTCCTGTCGACCGCCGAAGTCAAGGCATTCGCGAAGAAACTGTCGCCCCACCACCTCGCCCGGACATCGGATGGGTCGACCGTGCTCGACCAGGCCGTCCTGCAGCACAACCTGGTCGGCGCCTCGAAACTGTACAACAACATCGGCTTCGACCAGCTCGGCGAGCTGCTGGGCATCGACGCGGAGAAGGCGGAGGACTACGCCGCGAAGATGTTGGAGCAGGGTCGGCTGGGAGGGTACATTGATCAGATCGATCGGTTGATCTTCTTCGAGGGACAGGCGAGCGGAGAGAGGAAGAAGGGCCATGCGGAGCGCGTCGTGGGAAAGGAGCTACGGAAGTGGGATGCCAATGTCCAGGGTCTGGCCGAGGAGGTGGAGAGGGCGACGACGATGATTCAGACCCAGTATCCGGTACGTCTTCCAATTCTCCTATATTTCGGTCCGAGGCTCACCATGTCAGGATTTCTACGCTTCCCAGATGGTGCATTGAACGCAGGCGTCACGTCCGCCTGAAAACAAAGCATAGTGCGCAACGCTCACACGCGCAAATTCTGCCACTTGCACCACGACGATTGTGAGACAAGCAGCTACACGGTAGTCTCTGGGGTAATCGCCGCCATGCCGGTGCTGAGGAGCACCGCAAGCGCGTGCTGCAGTACAATTACATACGGAGATAGACTACCAACACACACACTGAAGCTGGAACCCACACATCTCTTGTTCCGATGATGATCAAAATTTTGCTCCATACAAACATGAAGCCTACGTTTACCCATCGCCAACCATGACTTGGTAAATCTGTTCCGGCGGTGTTTCCGAACAGAGCCACGCGCTACCCAATAGGAGTCCATCTCGCCCTCTCCACCCGCACTGCAAATGCATGACTTGTACGCATGCTCAACAAAATCACCCACCTTCGCGTCACTTCCCCTTCACATCCCTCCCAGCGACACTTCCAAGAACAGGTGAGTGTCGAATTCCAAGTTTGGATTTCTTGATCCATCGTTACTGTAGACATGCATGTAAAAGGTAGCAATTGCAAGCACCCCTCGAAGAGATGACGACAACGCAAAAAGACGACGAAGAGAAGGACCCCAACTGGCTCGCCCGCTATGCAAACAACTACCACAAATGGCACACCATCACCCTCGCCAACGGTGCAACAGCCTTCTCCAGACCCCTCGGCCTGGTCGAGCTCTCGTTCGACGCAGACGGTACCCTTTTCGGCGGCCGTGCAGACATGAACGCCCTCCTCACCCTCGAACTCTCACACGCCCTGCCCTCTGAACAAGAGCTGCGGAACCGTATAGCAACAGCCTGGGCGAGCCTGAGGCTACAGCACGTGATGCTGCTGTCGCGGACGGAGGATATGTCGGAGGCAAGCGCCGGGATATCACGACACTTTGTAATCGAGACGTATGACAGGCAGAGCGTCGAAGAAATCACGACATCCACCTCGCAAGAAATCATCTGGATGGACGACTTCTACCCAGGCGCCGACATGGACGAAGACACCCTCTACGCACACTGCCAAAACGTCTCCCGCATAATCCAGCCCACGACACGCCTCTCCAAGCTCCACGTCCTGCCCCTGACACGGCTCCCCAACGGCCACCTCTCCCTGCGCTTCCTCATCGTCCTGGCCCACCAGATCGCAGACGGCCTCACCGCCTACAACTGGTTCTCCCACTTCATCCGCCTGCTGAACACGCCCCCAGGCCCCCTCCACCGCACCATCGGACGCTGCAAGCGCGCCGCGGAAATCCGATGCAAGCTGCCTCCCGCACAAGAAGATCTCTACCCGCGCGTCGCCTCCGCACGCGACGGGAGGAAAAGGAGCAAGGCGAGAGAACGCTGGTTTTGGGCCATACTGAGGGTCCTGCGACACATACGCCGGCCCCTCCCACCTGGCATGACGAACCCCCTTCGCAGACCCACACGCCTCGCCCGACCCATCCCCCTCCCGCCCACCTTCTCCAAAATATGGGACTACGCCGAGGAAACGCGCCCACCGCTTGCCTCGGCCCACCTGACCGCGACCCTCTCCCCGGCAGCATCGGCACGGCTCTTCGGGCTGTGCCGCGGTATTCACGTCTCCATAGGCGCGGGCTGCTTTGCGCTGGCCGGCCTGGCCATGATGGCGCTTTCCGAAGCGAGAACGCCCGCGTCTTCGGATCCAGCGTCGGAGCGTCTCCCCTTCCTCGCTTCCTTCCCGTTGAATCCGCGCCCGTTCTTCGCCTCCCCGCCAGCTGCCGAGTCGTGCATGCTGGCGTTCTCGGAGGGCATCGCGATGCCGTTTCTCGCCTCGGAGCTTCCGTTTGAGGCGCGCTTCAGGGTGGTTGCGCGGAGGGCGAATCGGGAGCTGCGGATGTATCAGAAGAGGGCGGGGGTCGCGAAGGGAGGGGGAGGTGGTGGAGGTGGTGGAGGTGAAGGACAAGATGGAGATGGTGGAAGGAGTAGGAGTGGCAGGAGAAGGGGAGGGATAGGATCCTTCGATCCACACGACACAAAACGCCTCCTAGCAACCGGACACCTCGCACAATACGAACGCGTGCAAGCGAAGCTCGCCCACAACCCCACAACCCCCCTCAGCACAGCAACGTGCGGCGTAAGCTCGGTTGGATCCACGGCGTCCTTCTTCCAACCCGGCGCCTACGACTTCGACGACGTGGAAAAGGGGCGGTCAGACTTTGTGGCTGATTTCCGGGGCTTTCGGCAGGGGGTCAGGGCGAGGGAGGGCGAGTTCTTGGTGGGGAGTAGCACGGATGCGGAGGGGAGGGTGGGGTTTGCGGTCAGCTTTGATCTGTGCGGGATCGATGGGACGGCGGCGAGGGCGTGGGGGGAGATGGTCGAGGGGTTGTTGGAGGGCAAGGTGGGGACGGGGGCAAGGCTGTGATGGGGTTGATTTTTTTTGATTTGGTCTATTCTGGTATCGTGGTATATATGGCGACGCTTTTTGAAAACGGTAGGTTTCCTTCCCGACGACTCGTGGATTTTCTTTTTCCTGCCTCAAACGCCACTTCCATTGTATCCCTCCCCAACGCCGTGAATGCAATACCGCGCCTTGCTTAAACGAGCAGCACCGCGTTCAAGCATCCATCGTTTTCGGGATTGTTTGTGACCTGGGCATACCGACCCCAGACAACTTTGCCGCCGGCAGTGACCAGGCCTAGATCGGACACGTTGACCTCGATGATGGTTCCTTTGGTCAAAACGCCTAGCTGGGTATATAGACTGATGGAATGGCATCGTTAGCGACCGAGTTCTCGCGGGGGGAACCATCTCCCGAGGCAGGACTCACGGGTTTTGCGGATTCTTCTTCACGCTGAGGATCGGAAGTTGGACCGTCACACCGAGTTCGGGATGGGTCACATTGGCCTTCTTGTACCGTAATCCCATGGGTCTGATGAAGCGCTCGAACTTTACCGGCCGACGAGTGAAGCCTGGGCCGACGAAGGTGGGCTTGGTAATCATCCGCTTCCAGGCCTTCTTCTGAACCTTCTTTCCCGTTTTGACGACGCTGAAGACGTCTTCTTCGCTCATGCCCTTGACTTTGGGCAACGGCACGCTGAACCTCGCCGCCTTCTCATTCCGCTTCTGCTTGATGGCACTGCAGGGCGTCAGCTACGCAGCCGGTGCATGGACACGAGGAGATGTACCTTGAGAGCGCCTTCGCATTCTTCTCGTTGCCGCGGTCGAGCAGATACTGGGGCAGGGCCTCGGTGGCGGGCTCGGCGGGCTCCTTGGACTTGACGTTGCGCTCTTCGTGGGCCTTGATCTGCTTCTTCATCTGGATCTTCTCCTTGCGGCGCTTCTCGGCGTACAGCTTGGCCCGGAGACCGCGCAGGTTCTGGGCGCGTTGGGAGGCGGCGTGGCCTTCGCGGGCGGCGCGCTTGCGTTTGCGCTCGTCATGGTCGAGGCGCTTGCCGTGCTGCTTCTGGAAGCGCTCAATGTACTCGTTCTGGGGCATGTTGGCGACTCCTCGGTGGATTACTGGGGGAGTGGTGGTGGAGGATATCAAAAAAGTCCCACCATCGCTACCCTGCCAAGATTTCGCAGGCCGTGCACATGTTTCCCAACCCTGCATGTCTCGCTCGTCCGTCCTCCACGAAGCTCGAAAGCTGCGAAGCTCACCAAAGGCGCAACATAACATGGCCCTCTTCGCACGCACGATACGGCGCTCGCTGCTGGACGCCCCTTCGACACGGCCGCACGCCTTCAGCCTCCCCTTCCGCGCCCACCTGACCACCACCGCATCGCACACCCTCGACACGGGCAACGTGCCAGACCCGCTCATCCAGGCCGGGCAGCACATCGCGGAGGAGACCAAAGCGAAAGCACAATCACCGCCGCCCACACTCGGGTCCGCAGACACCCAAGACGATGTCGTCGCGAAACACATCACCCCGTCCATACGGCAACTCCTCCCCCTCCTCCATGCGCAGCCGCACCACTACGCCTCCATGCATATCCACGGGCACCCCTATCTCCTCACCGCCGGAGACACGGTGCGTCTGCCCTTCCTGATGCCCGACGTCAAGACCGGCGACGTGCTGCGACTGAACAGGGCCACGCACATTGGCTCGCGGGACTACACCCTGAAGGCGCCCGAGGCGATCAAGGGCACGGCGGATCACGGGAAGAAGGTCTTCTACCTGGATGACAGATTGTTCACGTGCCGGGCGAGGGTGGTGGGCGTGGAGAGCGAGCCGCTGCGGGTCATGGAGAAGACGAAGCGGAGGCAGCGGCACGTCAAGCATGTGCGGAGTAAGCACAAATACACCGTCCTGAAGATCAGCGAGCTCGAGGTCAAGGGCCTGGAAGACTACGAGAGCGCGGTGAGGCGCAGTCAGACGTGATACGACCGGTCCGTGCATGTACAGTACAGTGTAGTATATCGATTGTATCATTGATAGGGATTTCGCATACCGTGGCTGACAACGGCCGAGCGTAGAATGTACGTCGTCTTCGTAGAAGCTCATGACCTTCTTCCCCGCGAAATGCTCAGGTACCTCCGCCGCATGACCGCAACCCTGTAACGCCTGATCCCTTCTCCACACTCCACACCGCACCAACCCCAATAATGTCTCACCACATGCCCACCGCTATACACCTCGCATTCTCCCTCAGGCGACATTACAGCTGAAGAGTTAGCCCTCGCTCGGTGCAAAAAGTCGGATTTCTTACGTTGTCCTCTCAGCCACCCCTAGTGCAAGCACACCTGAGCATTCAGCCGTCGCCCATCATGTGAATGTGCAGGTGTCTTTTTAACATACAATGCCATTGTTCCTTTCTTTCCCTCGCTGTTCCCTTTTCACTTTCCACGTCTTCTTTCTTGTTTCCCCAAATCCTCCTGTGCTCTCTCCTTTCTCCGTGCAGCGGTTTCATTCGTCGGGGCCTCGTCTCTGAGCACCAGCCGTCAGAATTAACGTTGCGGGAAGATCCGTGAAGCGGTCTTGCAGCAGCACAGCCGGGAATTTTCCATCGTCTCCGTCGATAGAACGGCACGGTTCCGCCGACGATGGAAACCACCTCTCTCCTGTCCGCCCTCACCCCCCTCCCTATCCGCCGCTCCGCAACCCAACGCCCCGTACATTGCCGGTCCACCTCCACCTCCACCCCCATCCCCTACACCGGATCCCCCTTCCTCCTCGTACTCTCCGACCTCGCCCTCCTCGTACGCAACGCCTGGTCCATCCCCGGAGTCCTGGTC
Source organism: Corynespora olivacea (assembly GCA_019202945.1). Lineage (NCBI taxonomy): Eukaryota > Fungi > Ascomycota > Dothideomycetes > Pleosporales > Corynesporascaceae > Corynespora > Corynespora olivacea. The sequence continues at coordinate 29,297 of JAGQEM010000202.1, forward strand.
CCGCTCACCTCGCCCACATCCACCCCGCTCGACGAACTCTACCCCTCGCCCCAGAACCTGCTCGCCCTCTCCTTGCATGGATTCCTGCTGCTGTTCGAGGGGGGGTTCCTGATCAGTCTGCCGGGCGTGGTGTTGCTGCCCGTGTGGATGGCGTTGGCGTACGGGGCGTTGGTGTGGGGGGTGGTTTGGGGGGTGAGTGCGGTGTTGAATGGCGGCGAGGCGGAGAGGTGGAGTGATGTTGATCTGGGGGAGGATGGGTCGGCGGGGGGACATGAGGGTGAATCTTGGATTTTCATCAATGGGGTTTCTGTCGGGTATGCTCCTTCCTTCCTTCCTTCCTTCCTTCCTTCCTTCCTTTCCTCTCCCCTTTTCCTCTCATTGACCATCCCCCTCGTCGCAAAACATTGACCTCCGCACCAGACACCACTGGCTGCAATCCAACGTCAACCGCCTATCCCTCACTTTCCGACGCCCGATCCTGGGCCTGCACAATCGCACCTACGGCATCTTGTTCGATCTCCTGCAATGCATACTGGAGCGGTGCTTCTGCTATGCCACGTGCGATATCCGGCGGTCGTACGCCGTCATCCGCACGCAGCTGATGAAGCCCGAGTGCAAGAAGCTGGTGCTGATTTTGCACAGTCAAGGGGGCATCGAGGGGGGACTGGTCGTGGATTGGTTGTTGGGAGAATGTGAGTTGATCTTTTTTTTCTCAATTGGAAGGGACAAAAAACAAGTTGAAACGGAACACCGATGATGATGATGATGATGATGATGATGATGATGATGCTTACTTTTGGCGATTTGACAACAGTACCCCACGACACCATGCACAAGCTGGAAGTCTACACCTTCGGCTCCGCGGCAAACCACTTCAACAACCCGGCACGCCACTCGAATTCGTCGTCCTCGTCCCCCAACGCCAAGGCAATCCGCCACATAGAACACTACGTGCACTCGGGCGAATTCGTCGCCCGCTGGGGCGCCCTGACCTTCGCACGCTTCCCCAACCGCTACATGGGCCGCCTCTTCATCCGGCCCGCGACCGGCCACCTCTTGAACCAGCACTACCTCGCCGCCATGTTTCCGCTCGGCAGCGATCGGAGCGATGGAATGGAGAGGGTGGGTGGAGATGAGGGGATAGCGAGGGTTAGGGAGTTTTCGAGGCTGTGGCGTTATCGGAATGGGATGGTGCCGAGGAATTGAAGTTGGGTAGATGAGTATGGGGTTCCTTTTTTTCTTCTTCTTTTTACCAAGGTAAATGTTGGAGGGGTTATTTGTGCGGGGCTAGAACATGCTTTGTTGGTGTTGGGGTGTTGTTAGATGTCGGGTGCATCGTTGCTCTTTGATATCTTTTTTTGGTTGGAAACTGCGTCGTCGGAAGTGGATCTTCCTGCGATGTGAAGGTTTTTCTGTTCGTGTAGATTATTGTTTTTCTCCGCGTGGAGCGTCCGTCAGGTGGTCCATTTGTTCCTCAGTTTGAGGGGGATGCGATCAAGGTGGAAAACATTGTTGTTTTATCTCCATCTAGGATCCATGAATATCAGGTAAGAAGATACGGAGAGAAGATACCACAGCAGATCTACAAAAAAAGAACGATACAGTGGCCACCCCGGGAAGTCTTATGCATACAAAACAAGCGTGAACATCAGACAACATCGCCGACGCCGAACCATGCAAAAATGTACAACACACAAAGGAGCCAATTCCTACGCCGATGGCGGCTCCTCGACCACAATGGCCACCACGGTAGCTATATCATCCGGCTTCCCGCCATGCCAGTTTTCGCCAGGGTAGAACTTCTGCACCTCTCTGGCGAACGGACCGTCCCTGCGGGTGTTCAGGCTCGTCTCTTTGGCCTCCTTTGCGATGGCAATGGCCACCCTGGCCTGCAGCGAATCTGCATCGGCTTTGCCCTCGGCGTCGGCTTGCACCAGTTTGCGCAACTCGCGGTTGACTTCCATGGCACCCTCCTTGTCCACCCACGCACCGACATGCACCATGTTTCGGCTCACGATACCCAGAACGTCCTGCGGACTGAGATTGTCCCAGACGCCATCGGTGGCGAAGACGAGCACATCGCCATGGCGCACTCGGTGATGGGTTACACTCGATACTTTGGGAAGGTCGGACAGGGTGCTCGGACCGCCAAAGACGGCCATCTGGACGAGCATGCGCTGGGGGGTCTTGGAGAGCTGAAACGGCGTGTTGAAGGCGTGCGTCTGCGGTTGCGTGAAGTGTCGTACTGCGTTCAAGCCGAGATGCATGAAGCCCGAGTCGCCGAGGTTGGCCACTTCGACGTTGCCGCTCGCCTCGGCGACGGCCAGGCATGCGGTGCTGCCTCCCCCGACAATGCCATCGTCTTCAATCACCTGGTCGTACCCGACCTGGAGGAGATGATTCGGGTGCAACGAGGTCGTGTTGGAATGGCGCGGCCATGCTCGCGCCGCGCAAGCCATGTACTCGCACAGGCCGTGGGAGAAGTCGGCGGGATCGATTCCAGATTCGACCCAGCCGCCCACCCCGTCGGCGACGCCAAACGTCGTGGTTTTTGTGGTGCCGACCTGGCTGTAGAAGAAGGCATCCTGCCCACTCCTTGCCCGTGTCCGCTTATCTTTGGCGCCCTTGCATTCGCCCAGGTCGCGTGAACTGCTCCTGCTGGGATCGAAGATGTCGTGGGTGTACAGGTTGCCCCTGGCGTCAAATTTGTGGTTTTTGGCCGAGTAGGATGCGGCGACGTGGTACGTGAACTGCGGCGATGGGTCCCAGCGATGAGACGAGGAGTGAAAGGAGCGAAGCCCGACGGTAGCCGGGCTCGTGTCCCTGTTCAATGGACACGTCTGCGGCGCATAGAGGGAAAAGGCACGGGGGAGATTCGCCCCAGAGGTTCGAAGGGCATGCGCAGGCGCGGGCGCAAGAAGCGAAGGCGTGGAGAGGGCGAGCAAGAGGAAACGCGCCGATGCAGCTTGCGAAGCGGCGCGATAGGGATACCGAGCGGCGCCGGCGATGGTTGAAGTCATGGCCGAAGCCCAGGCCTGGAGGAGAGATGGATCAGTATGCAGATGCCGGCAACATTGCACGCTACGCCCACGTGGAAGCGAAGAATACCTTTGCGGAGGGTGGACGAAAAGGACGGGGAGACGTTGGATTGGGCATGGGATGGATCTGCGGTACCATGGGGCACTTCGCCGCGCTGAAATAAGCCCGCTGCTAAGCAGCGACAAGCAATGACTGAACCATGTGCTGCTATGCTGAGCCAGAAGAAGCAAAAAGGAACATTCGAGGAGAGGTACATTACATAGCTGGTGTGCAGGTGGAATATGGGAGGGGCCGTGGCGTCATGCCGATGCGGCTAGTTTGTGGATCAAACTGGAGAGAGACGTGGGTAATTACTCACCATGAGGAGGAAGATGCCGAGCATGCTTTGCTGCAGGTCTGCTTGCGGACCGGGCAAACCAATGGAGGGATTGCCACGCTATGGATTGCTTGGGGGTATTTTCTGGCTTGCTATCTGGCCCTTCCGCAGCTGCAGCAGCCTGCCGACATGCAAGTTGTGGGTTGGTTTCATACATATGTATGCGGGACGGTGGGCACGTGACGACAGCCTGCCCCAACCCTCCGGAACTGGAACAGCCCTATCGGGAAAACGGCGGACCGACGTGATACTTTTGGAACTGAACTGCATCCAGTCCAGGCAGCCCCACGACAGCTTCATCCGCCTCCCCGCACTGCGAGCGACAGCCGGCAAGATGAGCATGCATCCGGCGCGGCAGGCGTACGTGGAGGAGGATGGCGACGAGGCCATGGAGGGAATCGATCTGGCCAGCGTGCCCCTCGACCGCGACTACTACATGCCCTCGAGCATCCCCGGACAGGCCAACGAGAAGGCTTCGGAGGTGCTGTCGCAGTTCGACAAGAAACGACGGGCTGCCCAGATCCTGGTGCCGACCGCGGAACGTGACATCAAAGCCCAACTGCGCGCACGAGGCGAGCCCATCACCCTGTTCGGCGAGGGACCCTCTGAGCGCCGCGACCGGCTGCGGGCTCTCCTGTTCGAGGAGAAGGAGGAGGGCGCCGAAGATGCCGACATACAGATGCAAGAGGCGGAAGAGCCTGCCGGAGATGGAGAGGAAGAGTTCTACATTCCCGGGACGGCATCGCTGCTGGAAGCGCGCAAGGACATCGCGAAATACTCCCTCCCGCGCGCAAAAGAGCGTGTCGCCTATCAGCGGCGCGAAGCCGCGATCCCGCTCAAGACGCATATCGAGTTCCGCAACCGCATCAAGGACGAACTCAAAGGTTTCGATCTCTATGGATCCCAAACTGCCGACCGTCCGGTCAGCATTGTTCGCTTCTCGCCAAACGGCCAGTATGTCGCATATGGGAATTTTGGCGGTCAGGTCAAGCTGCTTGAAGTACCCAGTCTCCAGCAGAAAAAGGCGTACAGGGGAGCCCACGCCGAGCGTACGACGGGGATCGATTGGTTCCCCGGTGCTACTCTGCCCGGGACGACAGTATCATCATCCAGCGCCAACCTCGCAAGCGGCGGGGGAGGAGGCAAGGTACAGCTGTGGTCTCTCGATGACGACAAGCCGCTGCGCACCCTGGAAGGCCACACGGAACGAGTTTGCCGCGTCGCATTCCACCCATCCGGCCGCTATCTTGCCTCTGCGTCCGAAGATACCACCTGGCGTCTCTGGGACGTCAACACCGGCCAGGAGTTGCTTCTTCAAGAAGGCCATTCCAAAGAAGTCTACTCGGTCAGCTTCAACGGCGACGGCTCTCTTCTGGCAAGCGGTGGGTTGGACAGCATCGGTCGAGTCTGGGATCTTCGCAGCGGACGCGTAATTTTCTTGTTGGAGAGTCACATCAAACCCATATATGGCATAGATTGGAGCACCGACGGGCACCGACTACTCACAGGCTCGGGCGACGGGTTCATGAAATGCTGGGACGTGCGCGCAATGCGAGAAAGCAATTCCATCGCCGCGAATACCGGAGGTGTCACCGACCTACGCTGGTTCAAGGGGACCGACGGCCCGGCAAGCGGCGTGCCATTGCAAGAAAACGAGAAAGGAGAGCCTCTGCCGAAGAAAGCATCGACCTTGGTCATCTCCTCCGGCTTCGACAAGAACATCCACGTCTTCTCCGCAGACGACTGGGCTCATTGCAAGGTGCTTCAGGGACACTCCCAGGCTGTGCTCAGCACCGACGTGACCAGTGACGCAAGTTGGATCGTCAGCGGTGGTAAAGATCGGACGGTGAAGCTCTGGGCGAGGGACGATCAGGAAGGGATATGAAGAGATGGTACCGACCGGGATACCGTGGGAAACAGTCATTCAAGCCGAGGTGCCTCGGGCAGTCACGAAGAATTTGCAACGAGGGGAGTGAACAGGAGGTTATTCACAGTGCCGGACTCACTTTTCGAGGTGAAGGTGTGGCTGTGTGTGTGTCTTTGTGCATTGGACGAGGTTTGGTAAGATTTGGCTACGCTGCTCGAAAGTGACTGCCAGCACCACACCCCCATATACGATCCGGTCGGCTAGCGACGGACGATCCGCACCGAGACCAACGTTTAGAGACGCTCGGATGAGGTGTGAGAGATGTGGGCGGGTTGGAACTCTCGGTGTAAATGGAAAGGCAAGACGATTCCCTCTCCCACTCGGTTCCACCGTCCGATGACGTTGTACAGTGTCGCCAGCTGTCTTGCCCTTTGATCATGATAGTCCCTTATCTGTGTTTCCCACCAACCTCGCAGCATACATGGCGACTGCCGCGGTAGTCGACGCGCGCTGATAACTTGCCCGCCACGCGACGAAGCGCACAGACAATCACGCGTTTCCATGAGGTTACTCGCGTTGTGGTGTCACACAGGGACAGACAAAGCACGCTGCCAGCCTTCCGTCCGCACCATGGAAACGGGGTCCGTCCCACCCTCTGTTTCCCTTGCCGTCCGTCCCAAACACACCGCAAGGGAGGCATTGCAAATAGTTTCCTGTCTAGACTGTCTCTCCCTCACCGCACAATGGATCAACGATTCCAAGAGTGTTGTGTCGGACTCTGCTTGGGCGAATGGTCGGCGTCCAAGCCCGTTTGACTTGATATACCGGACAGAGGGAGTCAATTGGAGGGCTCACCGCTTCCGCCATGAAACCTGCCGTCTCCACTTCGCACAGGAATAGGATGAGGATTTTCCGACGCGCACTAGGTGTGTACGGGGCGCTTATCGTCATCGCCTTACGCCGGAGGCCTTGAAAATCTCCCCATCGCTATTGCTATCTTGAGAGCGGTCCTTTGAGTCATAGCGAAGAAAAAAAATCCATCGACGTGTACTATGCCGCCAAGGATGGAAATCCTCTCGAAATTTCTGGCCAACAGGAATAGATGACGACGGAGGAGCATTAGTGGCCGAAAGCGAGGGTGCAAGCACGCGTAGTGGCAGGCGTCAAAAGCAAGTCAAAGCGAGGTGCAGAAATGCAACTGCTCCCTGCACCGGTACCAAAGCGGACCACTAAGCGACCCATTCACCGCTACCGCCTCACCTTTCTTGCAGCCACAGCTCGCGGCGCCATAGTCGGAAAGTTTATCCTCTGCGCCTCGCATGTTGGGCTTCAACAACATCTAACGGATAATGACCGAGGCATGAACGATGGTGATGATTGCAGACATCGGTGAGGCGTGCGGTCCAGGGCGGACTTGTCTCGGACAGGTTTTGGTCGAGGAGCTGTCGAGCAAACCGAGTGGACTGAGGCATCCGTACTAGCCCCCCCCCCTGGCAATCAACACGATACGCGTACGCGCCTCTGGGTTACTGTAGAGATGATCAACCGCAACGGCCGATCCAGATGCAGAAGCAAGCAGCCTCTGGCCCAAGGACTATTGCGGTGGCGGTGCCCATGGCCCGATTTGGCGTGCAGAGCGACCATGGCGTTTCTGCCGAACCCCAAATGACCGCATTCTCGCTGGTGCTAAGGTCCGGTTGGGGATGGAGTGTCTTGGTCGCGATGATATGAGTTGCACTATTGCGGATAGATGGCGTACACGAGCAGGCGATGAAGAGATGAGCATGGCAGATGGCGACTACTATGTATGGCTGTCAGGCGGTGGCTTGACACCGGCTGCCGGATGACCATGGTCTTGTAAGGCGTCACGGACAGACATGCAGAAGGAGAGCAGAGCAGGAGCGGAGCAGGAGCGGAGCAGGAGCGGAGCAGAGCAGAATAGAGCAGAGCAGAATAGAGCAGAGCAGAATAGAGCAGAGCAGAATAGAGCAGAGCAGAATAGAGCAGAGCAGAATAGAGCAGAGCAGAATAGAGCAGAGCAGAATAGAGCAGAGTAGAGCAGAGCTAGCGATGTGGTGGTGTGAAACCCGGCAGGTCGGTTCGTGAACATTCCGGATATCAGATCAGTCGTGTGGGACAGAACGGCTACACAATAGCTGCAGCGGTTTGGCAACCAGCCTGATGGCGCCTGGTACCTTACACCAGAGGAACTCACGAAAAGGAAAACGAGCACCAAAGGGATGTCGAGGAACGAAAGCGGACAGGGAAGATGCAGTTGCGGGCCAGCGGTGAGATGACTCGTGCTCGGCCATGGCTGGACGGATGACACGGTGGGTTGTGAGGGGAAAACCCAGCCACGCGAGTAGGGCGACGCACCGGGGAAGAAAGTGGGAAGCGTGCAGAGAGGAAGTCGGACGAGTCGTCTGACGATCGCGATGGGCGGCTGTTGTTACAGCGAGGGGAGAGAGGATGATGTCGGGTGGATGGTGGTGCTCGGAAGACGGCGGGGCGGCTGGCTGCTGACTGGCCGTGACCGGTACTCATGAGGTACATACTACTACATACAGGCAGAGGGCACAGGCTGGGGATCTTGGGTGCATCTGGGAACATTTTCGGGGTTGGCGCCGGTGGCTACGGCCTACAGCGCGCAGTCGGCGCGAATTCGCAAAAGGGCCGGCCCGCGCGCAGGCCTCCATGTATCGATGGCGGGGGTCTACCGGCAGCGGGAGAGTGAATTTGCCGGCGTGAAGGCGACGTGCGCAGAGACAGGCAGAGGCAGGCAGAGGCAGGCAGAGGCAGAGGCAGACGCGGAGGAGGGCACAACACGTCGGAACCGGCAAACGGCTGGGTGCGCTGGAGAGAGGGTTGCCAGTCACAGGCCTCCAGTCGCTGCAAAGACGTGCGAAGACGAGAGCTCGTGATGGCTGGCATGCATGACAGCCCGACCGCGGCCGGGGCGGCGAATGGGGGGCCTCCGCCCGGGGCACGCTGCATCCCACGGATAACCCATACGCATACCACCTACATACGACGCCCCCTGTCCACGCCCCCTGCCCAGTATTGTTGCCCATGCCCCATCGCCGGCTGCACTGGCAGACCTGCCAGCCTACTAGCCTGGAGGGGCCCTCACTTATCATCAGCCCAGCCCGCCGCCAGCACCAACTAGCCCTCGCTCCCCACTTCAGTACCATCCTCCACCCTGCCTCGCACTCACCCTCCCCCTCCCTCCCTCACCACTCCCCTTACTCACGCTGCCTGCTCGCCCGTTACGCGTAGCACCGGCCAGACCAGCTCGCAAACAGCCGCAATCACTCTCCCCTCGCTCGCTTCGGCTGCCTACCGGGTCCGCCTGCAATCGCTACCTGTATAGCCCGCTTGTTTTTCCCGTCGCTGGGGAGTCCCGCCGCCGAGATTGCCGAAACAAGCAATCCACACCGCCAGTCCCGCCTCCACACCGGTACTTCGCTACTTTGCTACAAGAGCCCGCCATGGACTTCACCCACGGCACCAATAACAACAACAACAATAACAACAACAACAACAACACCATGGACTTTCACCACCGCCCGTCGTCGACGATCAGCTCGCTCGACCGGAAACCCTCTGCATTCTCCTTCGACGACAGCACCACGCTGGACTCGCACATCTTGGACACGCCCGTTCTCATGTCGCCCACCACGAGCACCCAGGGCATGTTCTCGCCCGACACCTCCATCTGGGAGGACTTCTCGGCCGCTGGCCAGTTCATCGACCGCACCGCCTCCAGCTCCGTCGTCAACACCAACGCCAACAACCCCTTCTTCGCCGCCGAGCAGAGCAACAACCCCTTTGCCCGCCTCCCCGCAAACCAGGTCGCCAACTACGGCCAGCAGACGTCGTGGCCCGTCGCAGAGCCCTCTGGCACCCGGACACCGACCGCCTCGAAGCCGCTGAACCCCTTTGGTCCCGGTGATTTTGGTGCTGCCGCCCCCCCGCCCTTCGTCCCGGAGCCCTCGCAGCAGATGTCGTTCCACGGCCTCCCCGTCCAGAGCAACGTGAGACCCAGCTCCGTCTTCCCCCAGGGTCCCGAACAGCCGCTGTCCCCGCACACCAACTCGGAATGGATGGCCTTCAACCAGCAGGAGATGGACGCACGCCCCGGCCCCAAGCGTATGCGCGCCGCCTCGCCCCCCAGGTCCTTCACCCCCCGTCGTGACGGTGGCATCCGCAAGAAGAACGCCCGCTTCGACATCCCCGCCGAGAGGAATCTGCTCAACATCGACCATCTCATCCAGCACTGCCACAACGAGGACGACCTCAAGGAGCTCAAGCAACAAAAACGCCTTCTCCGGAACAGACAGGCCGCGTATGTACTACCCTTTGGTTCTTGGCAATCCTCCTTTTGGCCTTGCTTGCAGTTTTTGGTTGCATCGTTCCCCGTCCACAGCTAACATGACCGCAGTCTTGACTCTCGGCAGCGGAAAAAGAAGCACACCGAAGAGCTCGAGGAAGAGAAGAAGGCGTGGTCCGAGAAGTTCTGCTCGCTCCAGGATGACTTTGGCGCCATGCGTCTGGAGTACGACAACCTCATGGCCGAGAAGGAGAACTGGCACCACGAGCAGATGGAGATGCACCGCCTCATCGGCCAGCTGCAGTACGACAAGGAGGAGCTCATCCGCACCCACACGCTGGAGACGGGCGAGCTTCGCAAGAAGGTTTCCGTCCTCACCGAGAGGCTCGAGTGCGCCACCACCAACACGTCCATGGCACCCAGCTCCACCTTCACCGACTTCACCTCCGACATGGACAACCTTCACATGAGCAACAGCGAATGGGACAACTACATCTTCGTCAACGACTTCGTCTCCGACGAGCAGACCCCCGCCCAACAGGAGCCGTCCCTCGCCCTCGTGCCGCGTGCCAAGGACGAGGAGAAGCCGGTCGCGTCCGGTCTCCTGCTCATGCTGCTGCTCTGCGGTGCCTTCGTCGCCAGCAAATCCGCCGGCTCCAACCCTCCGCCGATCCCACGCATGTCCGACGATGTCCGTGCCGCCTCGGCCTCCGTCCTCGACAGCATCTTCAAGGATGCCGGCGTCGCCCCTACTCTGACCGAGCAGGGCGTCGTCGCCAACCGTGTCTCGATGATGGAGCCCGCCCCGTCGGGTATCAACTGGCCCAAGTCCTCCATGGCCGACTCCGAAATGCCTGGCATCACCCCTTCGTCCCTCGATCAACTCCACAGCCAGCTCACCACGACGACCAAGGACCAGGAAAACGAACAGCTCTTCTCCATGACCCCGGCACAGTACAACAGCATGACATCCCTCGACTTCACACGCACGCGGTATAGCGTCCACAGCGACGACTTCAGCGACCCGCTGTCGCCAACCTCTCAACCGTCGCATCGCCGCAACCTGGCCGAAACCCTCGCTGCCATGCGCGAGCAAAGCCAAGGTGACTCGGCCGCCGAAGTCTACACGCGAAGTCTGCTTTGGGACAAGATCGCACCCGAAGTCGTCATCGAATTCAAGCGCATGGTCGAGGAATCCGCCGCCGCCTCGTCGCGACCCGGCTCCTCCGATGGTGCGTCGACCAAGGTCGAAATCATGGGATGATGAATCACCATCCACCAAACCCCCCCCCCCCCCCCTTCCCTATGTCCATCTCATCACTCCTCATATGCATAGTCTGTTTTTCAGCATAGCGTTTTTGGCTTCTTCCGCTGGGCCTGCCTCCTCCGGTGTTGAGGGGTAGGAACCACTTAGGGACAAACACTGCATCTGGGCTGGAATTCGTCTTCTTTCTTGCCTCGGTTCATCGACGCTCTGGCATATGAGTGGAGCCTCGCGTAGTACCCGCGTCTATTCTTCTTTTCACGCATTCGCATACATTGGCGGCGGATACGTCCTTGTTTGCCTCGTACGGACGTGGTTTGGGCGCTGGTACCTGTTCATCCCGCCACCACGACGCGATTTGTTTTATTCCCCTTCTCCGTGTGCAGCTTTCACCGCGCATACCCCCATTATTCCTTGTCACCCTTTGTTTCCTTGAGCATTTCCAGCAAGCGAGCGAATTTGGTCCCATCTGCTTTTTGTTCTTCTTTCCCTTGTTTTCTTCCCTGCAGAGCGTAGCGAGCGAGCGAGCGAGCCTTGTCCCCTTTTTGAACTTCCTTTCTTAACGTCTCCAATGACTGAAACGAAACGAAATGAAATGGACGCAACGACGGACGATGGATGGTTGGATGAATGGTTGGGATCATGTGTGGCTAGGCCACGACTGAGCACATTCACCACCTGCTTGTATATGAATGACGGTATGAAAGTTGCTGCTTGCTTGCTGGCTATCTATCCATCTATATAGTTTCTTGTTTTTTCTTTTCTTTTTTATACTCCTTTTGCGGGGTTTGGTGGGATGTGGAAGAGTATGGTTGCAGCAAACCAGCAGCGGAAGCAGATGACAGCAGAAGCTGAAGAATTTTGAAATAGCTAGCCAGTATCTATTCATCGGATAATCCATAGTTTTGCTCCCTCCGTCCCTCTCTTTTCCCAAGCGATGATTTCAGCCTTCGCCTTCGTTTTTGACATTCCGGGTTTGGTTGAATGGGAGGGAATGCAGCTGCCTACTTCTCCCCTGATCCGCTCTCTCTTACCCTTCCTGTACATGGTGCGATATGCGATATGCGCATGCGTCGTGGATCCCACGCACCGCACATCCTCACGTGTCCGTGGTCTGTGCCAGTTTCGGTACCCATCGCCGTATACTAATGATGCAGCAACAGTAAACAACAAACAGTGAACAGTAAACCACGATTCCCCATCTTTCACGTTGTATAGTGTATGTATGTATGCATGCATGTTATGCTTTAGGGTGGAGTGGCGTGGTACGTTGTCTACTGCTACTCACCCTGTTTACTTTCTCCCTTTTCTTGGATAATGCTCGGTTTCTTGATTTCTTTCTGGGGGCTTTTCCCTTTCGAGCACACCCGCGCTCCACAAATACGCAGATCAGATCATCTCAGATCACCCCCCCCCCCCCCTCCGAATTCCTCCCAGCCGATAGATAGACAAGATAGATAGCGAAACGCCAAAATAGCAGCGGTAGCCGCGCTCTCCCTTTTTCCCCTTTTCCTTTCTCCTTCCTCACGCCACTCGCCATCGGTACCCACCCGCCCAGTGTGCAGAGACCGGGAAATCCCGCTTACTTTCCTTTCCCTTCCCTTCCCTTCCCTTTCCTCGACCCTACCTACCTATACTCTAGGCTGGCCTAGCCTACCCGTCCATACACCCCACCAAGCGCCTTACGTTGCACAGGGCAAGGCAGCCGATCATTATTATTGTTCGGCTTCACTTGTTGGGTTCCAACCTCCGCCCATCGCCTACTGGGCCTTCGCTCCACATACATAGTATGCATGAAGCCGTGGCTTTCCAGCCCCCACGGGAGCTGGGACGGCGATTTGCGGCGTGGGTGGGATATCGTGATTGCGGTTGCGGATGGGGATGCCGTGTCGATGATTGAGGGTGGAGTGAGTGAGTGAGTGGAGGAGAGGGGAGAGGCGCCGCACGCACGCACACACGCACGCAAATCACATCACATCACATAGCTGTCGATACAGAGAGCGACGTCGAGAAAAGACGTCTCCACTGATCTACCCATGTACCTATTGTATCCAAGTACCTACTATACCCACCTATCTATACACTACACTACGCTACACTACGTACCCCTCCCCCAGCTATCCCATAGGTACACGGCGAACCCAGACATGAAACACGGATCTACAACGCTCCCCGCCTCCCCGCCTTACCTGCTTACCTACCTATGTATACCCACCCACACACGCACAGTGGTCTAGTGGTACGTACCCGAGAAAACAGGAAAAAAAGAAACAAGGCGATTCCTTCGCGTGATGATTTACTCGTCGGGGGTTATTTTGTATTTACTGGAGTTCCGGTTGGTCAGGTCTGGAGGGGATTTTCCTCGCTGGGGGGGTTGGGTGTGGTGTGGGGTTAGAATGGGGGGAGAAGGATGTACATAGAGCACGCGCGCAGGCAAATTGTGAGACACCGATACACACCCACCCACCCACACACCGATGCACTTCCTCCGCCGATTCCGGCGTGTACGCTATGGATGGTGAGGATCTGGACGAGGCAGCAACATGTTACGATGGTGGCGCACGCACACACACACACACAGGATGAGTAGTCTGGTCCAGCGTAGTATGGTCCGGTGTAGATGGTGAGTTTTCATGTGTGGAGGCGAAGCAAGTATCTAGAATTGAAATCGAATTTGAAATTGAAATCGAAATCGAAATCGAAATCGCTGTACTGCAGTTCCAATAGACGGTCGGTTTTTTCCCACCGCAAACTGCATGCAAGCTTTCGCTTCACTCCCCCACACTGCCAGCCCCAGATCCAAACTAAAACGACACCCAGAACGCAAATCTGAATCTCATATGTATGTATACTGCCACTGGTATACTCCCGCCAACCATTGCCATGCAGCCATGCACAACAACACCCATCCAAAAAACAAAACCCCACATTCCCATAGTTACACAAACCTACGCAGCAGCAGCGACACGGCAGCAAGTTCCCAAGTACCAAAGTACCAAGTAAGCACTACGGTACCCCACCCCACAGTTCCCAGCCGATACATACACACATACATACATACGCAGGCCCCCCGTCAGCCCTTGCACCACCGACTGATCTCACCTGCAGTCGTCCCCAGCGCAGCCATCATGCAAGACGAGCAGGTAAACGGTACCACGGCAAGCCACAGCGCAAGGCAAAGCCCCAAGGGCAACAAAGAAGCCCATGAGCCCTTTATTCAGCCACCCATCCATTCAGCCATTTCCCCACCGGACGGGATGACAGGATGAGTCCCGCCCGTCCAGCATAGCACGCATGCATGCACGACTCGACAAAGAAGGGCAGCAGTCGTCACAGGTCGGTCCGTCCAGAGACGAGGCGGAAGAAAAAAAAGCGGTAAGAATAGCAATATCGATACCGGGAACGAATGATACCACCTTCCCTCATCTGAATGCACCCATGCCACCCCAGCGTGGCGTCGCCGTCAAATGGCAACAAGCAGACGCGGGGTAGGTGTGCCGTACAGATGCAGGCCTCGAATGCTGCAGGAAGAAGGAGACCATATACCTACCTACCCTAATCACCCTACTCCGACTCGGAAGCCCATTCTGGTGGCTGGCTGGCTGACCGATTCCGAAGCTGCATCCGCTCGTCGGCCGGAATCTCGAGCAACTGGATGTGTGTATGTATGTATGTATGTATGTATGTATGCATGGATGCATGTATGTAGGCCTACCCTGCTGGGCCTCTATTTCGGATTGTACTTGTCTTTCCAGATCCTAAACGGGTAATGCAAGGTCAGCACGTGAGCAATGACGGCCGATGAGACAGATACGCAACGAGAGCGACCATCGGCGCCCGGAAATCAGCAATCGGGAATCCTCGATCCGTCTGGCATCGCTTCGCTCGGCTCGACTGCCCGTTCGCTCTCCAGAGCGTCGCATTGTACTTCCCCTTGTCGTCATGGTCGGAAACGTCCAAGCCTCAATAGTCTGCTCGCGCACCCTCACCCTCCCCCCTTCCCACGCCACCCACCCTTCCCACGACTGCGACAACAACGCAAGAATCCAGACCTCGCAAGATGACAAGGCTCCGTCATCTGTCGGCATCATGAGTCGGCTCGCTTGCCGACGGTGCTGATGGATCCGAAGCCAGCAGACGCACGCCACGTGTATCCCGTAAACAACGACGCTGCGGACCCAGTCGTTTGGAACGGATATGGGGCGTATGACGGACGGATCCCACCACACCCTCGATATTGTGAGGAATGAGAGAGGGGATGGGATGGTGGGGTGTGACAGGTGGTGCTGCGGCGAGGGCCGTCCAGAGCCGTACCGTAAGCGAGGGGTGCATGGAAATGGGTGTCTGCGAGCCAACCAACAACCCTTGGCGCATGCGCGTTGAAACTGGTGGTTGCGAGCGTGCAGCAACAGTGCGTTGACTGGGTGTGGCTGGCTCGTCTGTTCGTGATGGCTTGACTTGGTGTTGCGATGGTGGTGTTGGATGGAGACGGGATGGGAAGTAGACGATGGTGACACCGAACCCGTGCGTGGTGTGCGCGTGCTTTTGCTTGATCGAGGCTTGCTGCATCTCGATGCGCGCAGGGGAGCGTGGACCGTGTTGTGATACGAGGACAAGGAGAGAATAAGATGTAGCTGACTTACCATGTATTGCCTAATGTCTTGCTACCCTTCGACTCAGCGAGGCGTAAAAACTGAGCCGCTTTGAACTGTGAGGCGTCACAACTTCGTCAGCCGCGCTCTGCTTGGAACGAAAATAAATGCTGCCCAACAAACGAGGCGGGAGAGGGGAGAGTGGAGAGTGGAGGGAGAAGGGGATAACTTGGTGTCTCATGGAACGTTCCGCGTGATGGCCGGGGTGATGCGTAGACGACCACAGTTCACCGTTCAGCGCCACATAACCATCATACACAACAAGATGTAGCCTGACCGGTGAGGAACAGCATCGACGGAAGACAACGACAGGAAAACAGATGAAATGATTCTCACTAACCTTATCCTTCTTGGTCCCAAAGCCCTCCAGATAGCACCATGCGACCTCGTTCATGGCATCCGTGTCACCCAAGTTGGCTGCCGTCTCGTAGTAATGCTTCGCAGCTGCGGGATCTTTCTTGAGACCCCAGCCATGCCGAAAGCAGTTCCCGAGCTCGAACATGGCAAGCACAAGTTCACCTTTTGCGGCACCGCCCTTTTTCATGCCGGCTCCGAGTGCGAGCTTCTCGACTTCGGCGCTGTTGGATGCCGCGAGCGAGAGATACCGAACGGCTTGCTCTTGGTTGGGTTCGCAGCCCCAGCCATGCCTACAGGTCCGGTGAGCAACAGTTGGGTAGCAAAAGGGGAGTTTTTTTGAGTTCGGCCATGTAGCAATCGAATGCTCAAGAACGGTGGTGGGTGCGGCTTACCGTAGCGCAAGACCGTAGAGAACCTGGCTGAGGGCGTTGTTGTGACTGTTTGGATCCGCCAGTTTGCCAAACATAGTCGTTGAAGCCTCCAGATCTTGATGAGCCATTAGCACCCTGTGCTGCCAGTGTTTCGTCGTGTTCACACTTACCCCCGCTCTCGTGCAACCGGATGGCTTCCTGAATGTTCGTCTACGTGCAGACATCAGCTTGCGATAACCTAGCCTCCGTTCACAGCGTATACACACATCATCCGGCGCATTGTTGACACTGGGACTCCTACTCGGTCGTTGCGTTGGGCTGTTTAACGGATTCGCCATCTCTGTGATTGGTGTGGGCGGCCCGCTCTTCAGCGCATTATTGGATGTGGCCAACATGGTCGCCCTCTTCTCCCACTTTGCCTCCTCTTCTTCGTTCCGCGCAACACCATCTCCCGTGATCTCGGGCAGGTTCTCCGGTATATTCGTCGAGGTGTTCGATCTGTTACGACCCAAATGGAGGCGCTGCGATAGCCTATGCTCCTGCCTGCTTTGCTCGAACCCCGGAGGGGTCGATGAAGCATTGCTATGCCTCCTGAACCTCCCCGTTATGCCTCGCGATCCAGGGGAAAGCAGTGGCGCGTTCTGGCGCATGGGGTCACCTGGGAAAGAGGGTGGCTCGATCGCTTCTTGCGTGTTCGTCGTGGTGCGGATGAACGAGAACTGCGGGACATCTGGCGACAACAGCGGGCCTTGCGAGGGCGCGCCGTCATCTCTGATCTTGTCTTTCTTCTTCAAAATGTCCTTGAGCGGCATGTTGGTGGGCAAGGGGGCGATGCGAGGGGGCGGGTCTGGCTGGAGAACTGGGGCTGATGGATGAATCAATCACGACGGCCTGATGCTGACTCCGGCGTGAATAGTGCCGCTGTTGAATCATGAGCGTCGTCTTGTATCGTCTCAAACGCCCTGCGAAATTGTTCAAGCGCATCGAGGAGGGCTGAACGAGGTATGCGCCGTCGAATAGAAGCGCAGCGCCGCTGTGTTACGAGCTGAGCCACGCCACCTAAGCCTCCCTCCCATATGAAACCCGGGGCAATAATGGCATTATTACGGCAAAGTCAGAACACGCGCCAGCTCACATATCTTCACGACATCAAAGCATGAGTTGATAGAAGCAGTGATTGGGAAGGTAGCATCTCGAGTACTCGTTTGTTTTGTTCTACTACTATTTCCCCTCGCAAATGAGGGGTGGTAGCAATAACCGCAAGGCAGCATAGGAGAGCTCAGGTGCAATTGCTCGGAGAGGAACGCAGAACAAGCGCTTGATCCATCAAGCTGGGTATCGTGAACAAAAAGCCGAGACGCCAGATGCCCACACAATGGCCATCTACTCACCCTATTGCCCTGGCGACAATGACCGAAGCTTGAAGGAAAGTGAATTAGAACGACTCCTGGAGAGGGAAGGGGGGATTACAAAGAAACCTACAACTCCAAGCTTCGCGATGCATCCAGACATACGTCATGGGAGTGCATTTCAACTGCGTTTCCAAAGACTCGGGGCGACTGTTGTCATCGGCGTGATCAATCAATCACCAAAGAGGGGGACGTAATCGTCCTGCTGGGTAATTCCATGATTATCATCAGCGAATACGTCAGTGTCATCACTATGGCTTCCACGGCAACTGCGGTCCTCTTCGAGAGAATCGGCTGCAGAGGAACTGCGGCCTGCCCTCATACGGGACGCATGGCGCACGTGCCTCAGTTTGCATCTATCTCCAGCGGGACACGATCCCTCGTTAGCAAATTTGGGGCACTCATAGAGGTGAAGCTGGGTGCATGAAGCTCCGTGGACGCAGTAGCCAAGGCGACCGAAGGCCTCGCACACGGGTGAGTCAAGATCAGCGTCGACGTGAGCGAAAGGACAGGGCAATTTGCTGCAGCGACCTTTCAGAAAATACAAGCAGTGGGGAGTGTTGTTCGAGTTCGGCCGGTGCGAAAGGTCGCAGTGGTCGCCATCACTGCATTGGGATTTGTAAAGCAAATGTTTGCACAGGGCCAGCTTCTCGGTATCGTGTATGTCCCGACATCCTGGGCGGGCACAGTGACCTGGACTACGTTAGAGACCCAAAGGCGAGGGGGGTGGAGTAAAGGCCGAAGCAGCAGTCCGGATCGGGGTACCTGTGGCGGTGAAGTTTGCGCATAGCTTGGGACGTGTTCGTTGGGTCCTCGGATAGGGATGGTAACCTGTATACCCGCGTCCTCGATCTCCACCGCGATGAAGACGGCGTCCACCATCGCGATAGGGACCCGGGCGATGGATTTGTACGTCGATTTGGGGCGATTCGGATTGTCTACCAATATCCTTGTCCGATCTTCCACGGCTGCTTATGCCATCGGTTTCGGCAGGCACGGTGATGGAGAGAGAAGTGTGTATGCCTTCACGCTCGTCGGCGACCCGATGACCGCATATATAGCCTACCTGGGGTTAGTAGTGTACCGCGAGGGGAAGAGTATATCCGAACGTTTGTCCAGGCGTTGTGCTTACTTCTCAATGACGCCTCCGCTTTGAACCGCTCGTTTGGTGTAGACAGACTCGCGATCTGTTCGGGAGTGTAGGGAGGAGGCCCCTGGGGTCGCGTGTGAAACATGGCAACTGTGGCAGCCGTGGGAACCGTGGCGGCGAGAGAGCTGCATATATACCATGTATGGTTGATAGCCAAGAGAAGTGCCGTTGCGGGGTGACAAAGACTATAATCGCGAAAGATCGCGCTAAACTAGCGCGGCTCCGAGCGCCTCGCGTTAGGTGAACGTGAATGTGGTTCGGCTCTCAAAAAGGCATTCAACCCGGGTTTCTTTCCAGCAGACGCTGTGTCGTCTGCCGTATACAGTTGCAGATACTTGCGTGTAACATATCTTAGATGAAGCCTTGTTTTTCCAATGAAGCTCACGAGACGCTCGTCACAACTAATTTGTTCCATGATACGGTGGTTCATCCTCGATACACATGACTGCGCACGGAAGGTGAGACGTGGAAATATATGATATTCAGTCTAACTCGTTCCAATCACCTGCATCAAGAGCTGACCGAGCGGGTTGAGACCCTCTTCCGCGGTGAGGATGTGCTTGGGTATCTCAAACTCCACCTCTGGGTCCTTCTTCAAATCTCTTGCTAATTCAGTATCCAGCAGCTACCCATCCGTTAGTCGATACTCGGTGCATGTGAACGGGTATACATACAGCAGTGTAGGAGTGATCCAAGAAGTCCTCGAGATTGTACGCCCGCTTCGTGAACTGTTCGGAGATGATCTTGGCCAGCGTAGCGACGTTGGGGTGGTAGTGAGACTGCAATGCCTCGAGTTCCCAGACGCTGCTCTCGATGGCGTTGGTGAGCAGCGGATCCTTTTCATCCATGTCAAAAGGATCTTGCATGCCCTCTTCTTCCAGCTCCAGTTTCCACTCCGGTTCCCGGACCTCACGATGCATCATGAACGTGCATGCTGGGTGGCGCTTGAACATGTTGTATACCCACGGCACTACCACCACGACGCCTGCTGGCGGCGCGTGCAATGCTAACCGCGAGAGACGTTTGATGAAGCTAGCCACAAGAGTAGCTGGCAAATGGGTCGAGGACATGAACGTATCTAACAATCGGAAAAAGCGAGACCGATGTTTGGAGTACAGGAGGCTCTGGTCGAGGAGGGAGTAGAGTTTTTGGTAGAACGAGGGGTAGTCGAGGTTCTTCTCCGAGATTAGGTAGTACAGGCCGGAGAGTGCGAGTAGAGAGGTTGCGCCGCCGACATCATACGAGTCCGTGAGGAAGTCCATGAGCATTTCGGGCTGAGGAAACCAAGGCGCGATCTGATGGGAGAAGACACCCAGCACCGACTTCCGCTGCTCTTTGTCCAGGCCAGACCGCAGAGTAGCCAGCCAGCATTCTTGTGCTTCGGACTTGTAGACACTCAACGATGGTACTGGAGGTTTGCCTTGCGATTCGGTGTAGAAGTCCTGGATGTCATTCTTCGAAGTGGGTACCTTCTCCAGCGAAAGGAGTAACGAGAGGCTGTTTCGCGCGGCCTGCTGCTTGTCTGACTCGTCGAGGCCGGAGGTGAGAAAGTTCCTTCCTGAGTCAGCTGGATACTCGATACCGGCGCAAAGTCTGCTTACTTTATGATCTTGAAGGTGCAGAGCCGGATGTCGTCGAACGTGCCAAAGTATTTCTCGGCAAACTCCTCGCGCGTCGCATCGTCTTCGAGAAGGAGAAGGGACTCCACCGTCTGCGAAAGCGGCGTCTTCTTCCAGCTGTAGTCCTTTTGTTTCGACTCTTCCTTGACCGTGCGCATGAGCAGTGTCAATGCGGTGGACTGCTTCCGAGCGTGTGGGCCGCGCAAATGGCCCAACAGGATATCCGTGTACTCTCGATATCTCTCTTTCAGCCAGGACACGATAAGCGCCTCTGACGGGGGCATTCCCTTGCTTTTGATCATGTCTCCGCTGGAGAGCAGCCGTGCAAAGATTCGACATAATGCGACGGCGGCAAGAATGGCGACCTCGCTTTCCGACGACTCGTCTTTCGACATCTGGAGGAGGGCCGCGATGTTGTTGTAGTGCTTCCGGGACTCCAGCACTTCGGCCTCAAGGCGCACTACATCCGCCTGCACATGGTCGGCTTGGTCGCTGGAAACTCGTCGTTTCGATTTCGACTTTGATTCCCGCCGCTCCGATGCTCCGGCCTCCCTCTTGCGCTTGACGCCCGCAACGGCCGCCGATTTCGTCCCCGGCATCTCTTGTGTTTGGTGGTGGTGGCGGTGGTGGTGATGGTGGTGGTGGTTGATGTGGGCGCATGGCCTGCGTCGTTGCGCGGTCGGTGCCAGGTGGAAAATATGGCTGCGGACCGGGAAATCGTCGGCTAGGCTGGACTTGGCTCGTTGATTCTGCATCTCGACGAGCTCGCAACCTCCACGGCACTCCAACCCTCCCCATTCTTCATCCGCAGCAATGGCCTCTCGTCTCGCAAGGAGCGCGGTCGGTAAGTAGAGCCTGCCCGATGGCTTTTCGATGCCATTGACCCGATTGCTGACCCGCAACAGGCGCCGCCCGTCTCCGCCCAACGCTCCCTCTCCGCGCCTTTCCTTCCATCGCCGCGCAGGTAACGCCGGCGCGCTACAGCTCCAATCTGCCGCAGGAAGACCCCAAGAAGAAGGCCCAGTCGCTGCTCGACGCGATACCCATCCCCGGCAACAGCCCCATCACCAAGGCCGCCGTCCTCTCTGCCGGCGCCGGTCTCAGCGTGGCTGCCATCAGCAACGAGCTCTACGTCGTCAACGAGGAGTCCATCGTCGCGCTCAGCTTGCTGACCATCTTCTGGGCCGTCGCTCACTACGCCGGCCCCGCCTGGTCCAGCTATGCCCAGCAGCAGATTGACAAGATCTCGGGCATCTTGAACGCCGCCCGCGCAGACCACACGTCGGCCGTGAAGGAGCGCATCACGAGCGTCCAGGACCTCGGCGGTGTCATTGACATCACCAAGACCCTGTTCGAGGTCTCCAAGGTGCGATTCGCGAACGGGGAGAGGGAAGGAGGCTCCGTTGGACCGGTGGACTGACAGCGTGCAGGAGACGGCCAAGCTCGAGGCTCAGGCTTACGAGCTCGAGCAGAAGACGGCCATTGCCCACGAAGCCAAGGCTGTTCTGGACTCGTGGGTCCGCTACGAGGGCCAGGTCAAGCAGAGGCAGCAGCGTGAGCTTGCCGAGAACGTCATCGCCAAGATCGAGAAGGAGCTCGAGAACCCTAGGGTCCTTAAGCAGATCCTGGACCAGAGCGTCGCCGACGTTGAGAGTATGTTTTGGTTCTGCAGCCGCACGAATTGTACTGACCAGCTGCAGGGATCGTATCACAGAAGGCATAGGCGTCCGAAAAGCATTTCCTTTGCCGCCGGCAAGCCAACCTCATGTTACATACACTTGTGCAATAGTCAATCTAGCCGGATAGATTACCCGTCAATTTCATTTTCGTGCAAATCGTCTACTCTCGACGGCTACTGGTCCATATCACCGCACACTCCGTCCTGTGTCGGGTCGGGTGTATCGGCTGGGTCTACACTTGTATCACCCAATTCCTATCTCGCCCGTTGTCTGGTTTGCCTCGTAGCTTGGTTCTTCGCTGTAATGAGGATTGATGTGCGACGATGCTGATCACCCAGTCTCGTAAGGAGGCATACCGCAGCTTCGCCTATGACACGTGTACGCATTGCAAAACTTTTGATACACCACGGCAGCCCTTGGGGGAATGTTTGGAGATATCCTTGCTTCGTTCCAGCTTGATCTGTTTGCCTGGCGTTGGTGAGTGACGTGCCTGTGAACCGAGTGAATGTGAAGCTCACGTAGAACTATCGCATCCCAATATGGGAGATCGCAGCGAAGGAGATTTTGACTGTTCGAATAGAAGCGCCCAAGCTGAGAATGGCTACATTGTCCAGAACGGGTCGCAAGGTGCACTTTC
Source organism: Corynespora olivacea (assembly GCA_019202945.1). NCBI lineage: Eukaryota > Fungi > Ascomycota > Dothideomycetes > Pleosporales > Corynesporascaceae > Corynespora > Corynespora olivacea. The sequence continues at coordinate 52,047 of JAGQEM010000202.1, forward strand.
TGGGCGATTGTTTACAGGCGGTTGCCCCTCGCGACGACGGACGCACGCTCGGACGCAGGATCTACGCGCACACCGGCACCAAGTCTCCCAAACCCACCTCTGTCGCATCCCTACAACGAACAACGGCTGGGCCTTATGCATGCTTCACTAACACTACAGTTGACATTCGCTATCTGCGCCCTTTGACTGCGCGACCGACCATAGATAGCCCCGAACCGCCCCCGCGACGCGCCGCTCGCATTCGTCTTCACCTTCATCACCACCGTCACCACCACCACCACCACCCGCAATGGCGACCGCCTCACCCACGCCGCTGGGCTCCTATAGCAGCCTCGGGCGCATGCGATCGCAATCAACCATACGACCGCGGAGAGACTCCCCATTGAGCGTGCTCGGCCAGAGTCAAGGCTTCTCCGCAGACGCGCCCATGATGCAAAAAATCGACATTGGGGACAGCTCCGACGATGAGATTCCCCAACCCATGAAGCTGAGCGCTTTGACGACTGCGCTCCTGGCACAGAATGAGTTCGATTCGCCGGAGAAGGCGGAGAAGGCGACGCGGCGGCCCAAGTTGAAGATCTCCAGGAGCGGAGGGTCCGGCGCAAATACGCCCATGCAGGATACCGTCACGCCTGCGCCCAGTCTACGGGTAAAAAGAGTTCCGCTTCGAGGCGCACCCATGCGGAGGTTCAGGAGAACGCCGCAGAGTGGAGACGAACACAACATCCACCCGCCTTCGCAGGACCAGGAGAATCTGCCCATGTCGGCCGTCAAGGTCGATTCAATGAACGCCGCCGACTCCATCATGAAGATCCAGATGCAGGACTCGGTTATGAAAACCACAGACCACGACACGCGACCTCCGCCGGCGCCTCAATCGCCTGCCTATGCACAGAGACAGCAAGAGAAGCCTGCGCCGTTGCAACCTATCAGCGCAAACACACCACGAAGACCCGCGCCGCCCCCTCCACCGAAAATGTCTGTCTTGGAAACCGCCACTGCTGCTGCCGGCGCTGCGACCACGAAGACAAGAGAAAGGAGGAAGAGGAGTACGCTGACCGTAAACGGAAAGCACTATCAGCAAATGGACCGAATAGGAAGGGGCGGCAGCTCTGCGGTGTACCGTGTCATGGCCGAGAATTACAAACTGCTGGCACTGAAGAGGGTGAAGCTGGAGGATGCCGACGAAGCTGCGGTGCGAGGCTTCAAGGGCGAAATAGACTTGTTGAATAAACTTAAGAATGTGGAAAGGGTAGTTCGACTGTACGATTGGGAGGTCGATGAGGGACGGCAGGTTCTGAGTGTGGTATGTGTCTCCGATCCGCATGTAGTGTGCGGGATTGAGCGTAATTGGGAGCATCTGAGAAAGAGCCTTTGCTAACATGCTTCCAGCTTATGGAGCTCGGCGAGAGCGACCTAGCTCGCATCATCCGCATGAAACTCGATCCGGCCGATGCCAAACTGGATATGAGTTTCACACGCTACTACTGGAAAGAGATGTTGGAATGCGTCGGTGCCGTTCACGATCACGATATTGTCCACTCAGACCTCAAGCCCGCCAATTTTGTCCTCGTCCAAGGTCGTCTAAAACTCATCGACTTCGGCATCGCCAACGCCATTGAAGTCGACCACACCGTCAACGTACATCGCGACTCCCACATCGGCACGCCCAACTACATGTCTCCCGAGAGTCTCGAAGACTGTGCCGGCGGTTCAAGGGGCCAGTTGTCCAACGGCAACGACGTCAAGGACATGAAGCTCGGGAAATCGAGTGACGTCTGGAGCCTGGGGTGTATCCTGTACCAGATGGTGTACGGCCGTCCACCCTTCGCCCACATTCCGAACCAAATGTCGCGCGTCCTGGCCATCATCAACAGAAGATACGATATCGACTACCCAGATACGGGCGTTGGAGGTGTTCGTGTTCCGCCCGGGTTGAAGAAAACAATGCGCCGCTGCCTCGACCGCGACGCGGCGAATCGCCCTACCATCCCCGAGCTACTCGAAGACAACGACCCGTTCATTTATCCCGATGCTGGCGGGGACCTGCCGATTTCGCTGGAGCTACTAGGCCAGGTAATCCACAGGGTAGCCGATCGGTTTAGAGATCCGAACAAGCCAGCACCAACAGACGAAGAAATCGCCCAGTACCCTGCGAGTTTCTACGCAAAGATTGCGCAGTTATTAGAGAGTCCTTCCCCCTGAGCTGCACGCGCATTCGCATTTCTCTTGAGTATCTTCACGGCGCTTGTTACTTTTTCCCCCCTTGGCCGTCCTTTGGATAGCACGTCCAACGGCTCCACCACGGTCGACATACGGCATATGGCGTTTTTTGCATCCAGTGCGGATGGGATGATTATTCTAATGACTTGGCGTTTTGATGCTTCTTTTTTCTTGTTACTTTTGGTTTCCGCTTTGGCCGGTTTTGGTTTGGGTCGTGGTCTTTTGGTGTATGTGCATATACCTCTTAGCGTTGAAGCGATTTGCGTATTACTCGAATTGCATGGCGTTTGGGCGAATTTTTGTTCGCTGTGGGTGAGTGGAGAGGGAGGGGAGGATGGGTTGGAGAGAGAGAAAAGGTGCCTTTTGTATATAGGTGCGGTTGAACTGGGGATGGAGATGCAGAGTTCGATACCGAGATGGAGGGAAGAGGAGAGGGGCGATGAAAAGATTCATTTTCTGTTCAGGGGAAGTCTTGTGTGCATGTGCGAGTGACGTGTAGTTGTGCAATGCAGTGATGTGTAGATGGTGGAATGCTTGGGGTTGTGTTGAATGGGCTTTGTGGTAATCACGGTGGATTATCACGGTATGCGCGCGCTCAGGGGTGACAAAGATGATTGATCAATTCTGTGTAAAGAGGATCTATCTACGCACGGGTGGGATGAAAGGATATACGCAACCTGAAACGGTTACGTATAGTACTCTTAGTTATATGAGAGTAGCTGTTACATAACTGTATAGATATTAG